>JAEQBA010000702.1:0-22874 GCA_019434445.1 Phalangium opilio
TATTAAGAAATTTTTCATAACAATAGAGTTTACTCGTAACGAGCGTTTATTCCCGAATTTAACATCTGGGCGTGAGCTAGCTGCAGCTCTGGATTAACCTCAATTTCGCGCGAAAACAAAGTGCATTCCGTTAAATCAATCTTTACTTTTTGGCCCGTTTCATTGTGAATAATAGCAAAATCCGTGGAGCTTCGATGAAGTCTAATTCGCACCTCGATATTATCTAGTAAGAATTTGGGCGTTTTGAACATATCCAAAAATAATTCGCCAATTACATCGCACGTCTTTGATTGTGCCACGCGTTTAGCGCGACGACCAATACCATTATCTTCCTTGTTGATACTGGCGTCCGCTAAAGCCGTCGCCGGATCGATAATGGTATCCAAATAATATAACATAGAAGTTAACCAGGAATTGGGCCGCCGTTTGTCCATAATTTAAAAGTATTTTAAAATAGGCCATATATGGGTACATATTATTAGGTTGCTGGACAGCGACGCCATTAAGAAATAATTCTACTTGACAAAATAGCGAGGCAATTATTAAATTTGTTACCGAGACTTTCTTTTCCGCATCTGGAACGGCCGTGCCGTCCTCGTGTAAAACGCGAAATTTTAATCTCAAAAGAGTTTTAGTCAAATCATGATAATTGTTAGAGGGAGGAATGATAAATTCTATATATTTTGCATTAGTTAGGGGAGCAATTGGATAATGAGCAGTCGTTTTAGTCCCAACAATATTATTATTCACCACTGGCTTTTTCAAATACTTCAAAGTCGGAAAGAACACTTTCGTAGGTCGACATGTTTAGTCTAGAAAATCGCGTTTAGTGCGTCGCTTAACACGTTTGCTCTGGCTTGTTTTAGCAGTCTCTTTCGTTTTTCGGCCCGTCCCGCTTTGAGTGTTGACGAACCGGTCCACGCCTTTATGTAGTAGGGAATTTATAGATTGTTTGACATTTCGTTTAATCGATTCTCGAGGTGATATTCCGGGGTTTTGGGCATCGCTAATTACTCTACTCGTTAACCAACAGCTTCGGACGCTAAAGTACTAATGGCCGGCCTAATAAAGGGTGTAATTTTGCGCAATAAAGAATTAAAGATGCCGCCGACACTAAAACGACCCCCCGATTGGAAAACGTTTGCGTGTAAAGCCGGAAGGGACGATCCTCTTTGGAAATACAGAGTGTATCTATTAGGCACCATTGCTCCTGTTCTATTGACGTCGACGCCTAAAAAACATTTTAATATATACTTTGCCCAAATTAAACGGGATATTTTCCCCGTAATCGGATTTTAATTCAATTTCAATTTCTTGTATATCGCTGGTTGAAATTGGATAAAAGTCGATATTATTAAATATTTCCTGGTTCTCTTCGTCTAGCAGCGAAAAAGCCGGCATTTTTATGAAACGTAGCAGAGGGGCTTGACCACCACCCACTACTTGTTGACGGATAATATTGGTATAAACAAACATGGCATCGACGCCTCTCATGATATCAGCGGGGTACTCCGAAGTCTCGTTATTGAGATACCGATCTAATTGATTGGCACTAAAGCCTAACAGCCTCCCGAGCCCTCTTCCGGGTGTTGTTTTGGGAAACAAAATTGAGACCGTATCGTTTAATTTTGAAACCGTCACGGTTCCGTCTACATTCTGCGTAAATTTTAGACTTTTCCTATGCGCCGGGGACATGGCTTTGCTCATAGCACTTGAAACATCGCTAATATGATAATAAACCCCGGAGGAATCTCACACGCGTAATTGTCAACTCGTTTGCCTTGAGGGTTATCCTGTTGATATCCGGGTAGGGACGGCTGGTCAGCCATATTTGGATCTTCTGGAAATCTATCAACATCGTATTCGCTAGTCCAAAAATTATTAGCCTCTGTCAGTGTCATTGATCTCAATCGGGGGTTCACCAACGCTACACCCGAGTGGCTATGTTGCAAAACTTCTCCCTCTTCGGGAATGTTAAATAACTTGGCCATCGGTCCAGCTACCGATACGCGAACACCTCGCTCTATTTCGAGACGCGTGTAGTATCTATTTTCTGGCGCCGTTTTGAGAATAAAGATTTTAAAATGACGGCGAGTCATAAATTGCTGAACTTCCAATAATTTGTTAATCACTTTTAAATGTAGCGAAAAGGGGATTACCGCACCGGTCGGGGTAAGATCACAGGTATATTCACGCGCCGGTATTTTGATTTTCGTTGTCTCCGTCTTTGTAAAAAGATACATTAATGAAAAGTGGACGCGATATGATACGCCTGTATTGTTAGTAGTTTTAAAATGCGTAAAATTACGCTCTAGAGGCCTATTGGATAGAAACGTCCCCCCAACGTATTCATTTTCTAAATTTAATATATCCTGCAAATCCGGCGAAAATTTCATTTCAATTTTTGCCGGACAATGGACTCTAAAATAATGCTCCGCTCCTTGTTTAATAACGCTAAATTCAGCATTGTGCAATCTTAAAGGATCGTGGTTGTTCGAGCTTATTTTGAGCTCTTCGGCGATTTCATAATAAATTTTAAAATCATCCTCCAAAGATTGTTTCGCTTTAAACTCGCCTGACACCGAGAACAATAAATAAATCCATGGCTCCTCCCCGGCGGTATAATGCTTAAGGGTTCTATTGACTCGATATTCTAGATAGGCATTGTTTTCATTTATGGTATATTCTTGTATCGTGAGGCTTAAGGGACCGCATTGCTGCTTTCCGGTATAATATTTATCGGGGTCGAGGTTGAGCAATTTAGCTAATTGGGGAGAAAATTTAATTTCCGCCCATGCTGGTGTGCTAAAATTATACACGATAGCATAGCCCCAATTATCTACTACGTGATATGTGAATTGAATTTTATTTATTACTAATTTTTCTAAAGTGTTGGCTACGGCTCGATAAAGCCCTTCGGCGTTTTTCTCTGGCGTTTTACTGGCTCTAAAAGTTTGAGGTAAGAACAATATTTTATAGTTATCATAATCTTGAGGGTTAATTGGTTTTGGCTCTTCGGGAATAATTGGTTCAGGCTTTTTTTTCGGCGGATCAACCGGCTGCGGAAACAAGGGTTTTTCATCAACCGGTGGTGGGGAGGGGGTCGGTAATATGGGTAGCTCAAAAGTAGAGGATGTTGTAGAGTCTGGAGATTTTGAGAGGTCAGGCTTGGATGGGTCGGGTTTCGATAGGTCGGGGTTCGGTAAGTCGGGTTTCGGTAAGTCGGGTTTCGGTTAGTCGGGTTTCGGTAAGTCAGTTTTAGATGGGTCTGTAAATATATATATTTCCTCAACCTCCGTTGGCGAGGGGGTCGGCGTCAGTGGTTCAAAGGTAGAGGGTTTCGGAACCTCGGGCTTCGGTAACTCCGGCTTTGGTGGCTCGGGAGCAGGAATCTCAGGGGGTTCTGGAGTAGTTAGCTTAGTTGGGGTAGTGGAGGGGGGCTCAGCTGCTGATGTTGCAGTGGGGGTGGGCTTAGCCTCTGTTGTTGTTGTAGTGGAGGCGGGCTTAGCTGTTGTTGTTGTTGTTGTAGTGGAGGTGGGTTTAGATGTTGTAGTTGGGATGGGCTTATCTGTTGTTGTTGTTGTTGTTGTTGTTGTAGTGGGTTTAGCTGTTGTAGTGGGGCTCGGCTTAGCTGGTGTTGTTGTTGTTGTTGGCTTAGCTGTCGTAGTGGGGATTGGTTTAGTCGAAGTTGGCGGTATCGGTTTATTCGAACTTGGAGGTAACGGTTTACTCGAAGTTGGAGGTAGCGGTTTATTTGAACTTGGAGGTATTGGTTTAGTCGAAGTTGGAGGTAACTGTTTACCTGAAGCTGGCGTTTTAGAGGGGTCAGACCCTGAATATGTTGGATAATAAGGCTTTGGAGAGGTTTGTTTCGGAAGCGTTATTTTGGGTGGTGGTGGTGGGGGAGGGGTTATTTTGGATGGCTGTGGTTGTACAAATACTACGGGTTCAGTCGTAGCAATAGGTATCGGAAGAAAAGGCGTAGTTCGCGGTAAAATAGGTATAGATGGCGGTACAGGTTTATATTCTGGTTGAGGTTTTTTTCTATTGGGAATGGAATTGTGCTCGAAAACCCGAGATAAGTAAATTTTTCAAATTATTGAGAGGGAAAAAATTGACTACCAGTAAAATAAGTTTATTCAATGGAATAGGGTGATGGAATATTACTTTCTTAAGCATGTAAGTTTTAATTAAAAAAACGTTTCAATATCTGTGCATTCAGTCAAGTGATTAACCTTGTTCTTATCGATACTTTTTAGGTCTTGGTTAAATCCAAGACGCGTTTTGATTAATATCTGTTACTTCGGTCTTAATTTTTATTAATTTTGCGTACATGCGGTGGTGATTAATTTATTTCAGTGCTCATTCCCGCATGCTGCAGAAAAGGAAATAGTGTGTCATTCAATAGACTGCGAGTTTGTAGCTAAGGGGACGTCACATCAATATTTTTAGTCTTAATTTGAGCTGATGATGTAAGATATACGAGGGTGTGATGTCATGACATAGATTTTAGTTCGACTATTTCTGATGAACCCAGACCAGAATATACCAGTTGCTTTCACGCTAATTTTGAACCCCATTTCCAATGTCATTTGTCAAAAAGATCTTATTCAGAACGGATATTTCTCTTAACCTTTACACGAGATTCAACATATAGATTACCATCTTTTGTGATTAACTTTAACCTAATTTAAGAAACTAAAATAGTATTTTTTTGTGTTTAAAATGACATTAAATAAGACAACTAGCAATAATTTGGCAATATATCGAGGGAAAGAAATACAATTTTGTAGTATTTTGGGAAAACTGGCAATATCATAATAATTATATATATAAATATAACGCGTCTTAAAAAGATTTTCTCTTCCGTATAGTGTGGTAGTTTGGCATATTTTATTTTTCGCTCTGTCCTTAAGTACAATTTAATTGGATTTAGCTATTGGGATAGATGATAAATGATTAGCCAGCGTACTACGGGAGTCTGGCAATGGAACTGTGCTTAGATTTATCATTGAATATAGGAAATACCAGGATCAACAAATTATTTACTAGTATTTATGAAACTAATGGTAACTATTTTACCTTTGATAAATAAAGTGAAATGAGAGTTACAGTAGTTTATTGATGACAAAAGTTAGGGTTAATAATATTATTTATTTTATATAATAGTTAAAATATAAATTGTAATTTTTTACAGTTATGGTTGTTCAATAATTACTTTAAAGTCATTAAAACAATAAATTGCTTTATGAATATTTTGGTTAAATTTTTGTCAAGGTTTAAACACGCATGATTATTTTATTGGAATGTGCTAAATATATATTTTAAAAACACATTTGGTTTGATAATTGCTACGTTTATTTATAGCATGCAATTTGGAATAATATTTCCCTGGTTGTTATTTATTTATGGTACTCATTATAATTATTTTCCAGTAAATAAAAATGTTGTTTTTCACATTTAAAGCTAATAGTTGCGTATTTTTTAAAGGGTTTCATTCATAACTTTATAAGGAAAATTATTTTGGACACCAGAAAGGCTTTTGAGAATAATTAGTGATTCCGTCCAACTGGCAAAAAATACACCCTAACAGGGAAAGCTATGAATAACTATGATTAATTTTAACTGAATCTAAAATGTAAGTTTCACTATGAATACATGAGAGGGATTAAAAAATGATCAAAGACAGTCATACGTGAAGGTTGGATTAAAAAGTGTGAAAAGTTCAACATTAACGTTAGAGCACCAATAATAATTTTGTTAATCTCTCAAGTGAATAATTCAATGATGAAAAAATATACACATTTAATCCTAGGACTGTAAAATTGAGAATATATAATAGCCAGAAAAATAGTAAGCATGGGTTTTAATGTTAAATTATTTTAGGTGTAAAAAAGGAAGGGGGAGTTTGTTAAAATACTGCTAATATACTTAAAGATGCTTTTTAAAAATTGTAGTGATTTGTTATTGTAGAATCTGCAGTTTAGCTCAGAGAGTTAATGAAGCGCCTTGTATTTCGTTAGTGACATCTTCAATCCAGTTGATTTTTTCTTTTTTTCTATATTTAATACTATTGAACTAAGATGGCGTTAGTATTTAATGTCATTAATTGGTAGCTTTTTTACTGGTTCCATCGCGCTTCGTTTTGTTTTATTGATGTAGAGTCTGCAGTTTAGTTCACAGTTAATGAGGAGCCTTGTGTTTCACTATTGAACTAAGATGGCGTTAGTGGTTAATTTCATTAATCGGTAGCTTTTTTACTAGCTCCATCGCGCGTGATTTTGTTATGTTAATGTAGAATCTGCAATTTAGTTCAGAGAGTTAATGATGTGCCTTGTGTTTGGTAGCGACATCTCCAGTCCATTTTATTTTGTTTTGATATTTATTACTTTTGAACTCGGATAGCATTACTGCTTAACGTCATTAATTGGCAGCTTTATTTTACTAATTCCATCGAGCTTGTTTTGTTTGGCAAACGTCCGTAAAATAACGTTCATAAGGCGTTTCGATGGAAATTTAAATTGAAGTCCAAGGTGATTATGCGGTTAATCACAGTTGGGTTTTTTAGAGTTACGAGTGAAGTACTTGAGGTTTAATCGGGTGGTGAAGGAGGGGGATTTGGGGTATTTCACCACCCGCGGACACGGGGTAGTCAGTTCCTGTAGGGTAGGCATGCTGACAAGTCCCTTATTCCCTCAAAACTTTGTCGCCCAGAAGCTTGGCTTACAGGAATGCGCCCAAACTCCCAACATAGAAAAGTACATAATTTTAGTAACAAACCATTGCTGTTCTAAATTTTAATAACGTTGAATCAACTTTTGTTCAAAAAAGTTTTTTTAGCAAAATCATATCTGTTATGAACTTTTATTGTGTTGATGAATTGAAGGCAAGGCTTGCCAAGCCGTTATATAACTATGCAGGGAAATTAAATAATTGACACGTATTATTTGGCCTTGGTACAGCTTGACGTTCTATAGACACTCACTCAACAAATACGAGGGTTATTTCTTTGAATATCTTTGCTGTTTTTAATCCAAAGTCGCTCTCATTCTTTGAACACGCCAGTCTAAAGTGTCTGTTATTTCGGCATAGAAGTTGAATATTTATATTTCTTGATCTGTCTATCGAAGTCTTGTGGTGTTGTTTTTTATAATGATGATCTTCATATTTTTTAGATGTGTAGTTTTAACCTTTTATTATACTGGTAAAGGGCTATGATGAATTATCTTTCTGTTGAAGCTAAGCAGCTGGCACGTGTTAATACAATACGCTTGTAATTGTACGAAAATAGTCTTTAAATTGCATGTTTCAAAGCTGAAAATATGCACTGCTTGTAGCATTTATGTCGAAATAATTTTGTTCTTCGTTATATTAGTTATGTAAAGGGGCGGAGGGGGAGGAGGCGAAAGAAAACTTTACCATTTACTGGCTATTATATGTTCATTTAAATATGAGATTTTGAGGGTCAATTTTTTTAAATTTTGTCAGGCAACTCTTAGCTTTAAGTTTGGAAACAGTGCTGCTAGAACATGACAATTATTGTTTTGCGCGTGGGTTACCAAAGGGACAATGAAAAGGTTATAAAATTTTGAAGAAAAAAAAATTATTCCAAAAGGCTTTGCAAATTCTACCCCTGTTGGTTTTAATCAATGCCACCCGTCACTCAGACTACTCCAGCTGGTGAGAAACACATAGAGAATATGCAAAACTTCCTGGAATATTAATTGTAAAAAAATGTTTTAGTTATTTTATTTACAAGGGTAATGTAATATATATATATATATATATATATATATATATATATATATATATATATATATATATATGGTAACCGCAATTGGGGAAATAATTCTCAAACTATATAAAAACAAATTCTCCAACAATAGTAGGATATTAGTTAGTGGGACAAATTAATTAGTTGGCTATTAGATACTTTTAAATAATTTTTTAAGTGGTATTAGATTGGGTCGGGTACACATTATTGATAAGTTATACAAAAAAAAGGTTATATTAATAAATAATATTTAAGCACAAAATCTTCGCTACAGGGGTTAAAATGAAAACAGTATAATATTAGATTAAATTAATTTAGTTTATAAAATCTCGTGGACTTTTTTTTGAACGGTTTGAAATTGTTAATGCAAAAAAAATTATAAGCGTCTTAATGTAAAAAAAATATAGCGCGCTTAAAAGAGAAAAATGGTACTTGCGAAACTGATATTTAGAGAACTCTTCGAATATATTAATTTTAATCAGTATTTATTTAAAATTTGGGTACGAGTGTCTAAATCTCAGTTCCAAAAATCTGTTCAATGTTAACTAATAATATGAGTTTGTCTCAATAGTATCACCAGCTTATTAAAGAATTAAATTTAATCACATAGCATTACCAACAGGGGCTACGTTTTTAGCTTATTTTTACATGAAATACCATTGGGGCAAGACAAAACCCTTCACTAGAAAATTTGAAAATTAATTCAAGAATCATCGCCTTTTTTCGTAACAATAGCATGGCCCTACAATCCTCCTTCCTCTTCTATTCACGGTTATTATAGTCTGGGCAACATCAAAATTTATCTCGAACCATTGTAAACCTTAACTTGCTCGAGAATTAACAATTTTACATAATCATAAATTACTTTAAAGGGAATATGAAACTATTAGTATATCTTTGACAGATATGATGCTCCTTTCTTGTACGAATATTGAAATTTTAAGCTTTACCCGGGGTAAATTTGATATGGATTCTTCAATCACGTTAGATCCTTTAATGTGTCTGGACTCTTTCCAAGAGCAGAACAGTGACGTCTGTCAAGTTACTGACGAATCTCTCCCTTTTTCTGATCATTGCATCACTGACCTCGTACCAGCTGTTGTCTTTTCTCACAAAGTTCACATAATGTCCCTCGGCCAACGATTGACCTTTATGAATAATCACCCCTTTAGTTTTAAACAGCATCTTGCTCAAAGTGACATTTTGATTTTCAAAACTTGATATTTTGGTCGAAATCTTAATTGGTCGACCATCTTTGTAATCGCCACGGAGAAGACACAAAAATACGTACTTCCCGCTGGATATCAATACATCACGCTCTTGTATTTTTGGGTTGTTACAAAATACGCATGGCACCTCTGTTAATCTCATCCTTTTTTCTAGAGATTTCCAATCAATTTTATCTCGGTTTTCTAGTGGAAGATTGAAAATGTTGCTTTCAACAATATTTTCCGAATTTTGTTCAACTTGACATTTGGGCATTTGGTAAAGTTTCGCGACTTTGACCAAAAAAGATCTTTTAGAGCCTTAGAGTAATTGGCTTCCATTTCTTGACTTAGTGTCGTCAAGAGCACCATCAAAAATTCACTGGCGTCTTGTTGATCGTTTTGCGTAAAATGATTTCCAACAGCCATTCTCAGTTCCAACCCTTTACGACTGAAACTTCCTTGAGAACTCTCGATGTCGTTTATCGTGTCATGGAGGCAACGTAAAACTGGTTTTCCAACGAACGATCCATTGTAAGACTTAACCAATTCTCTTAATTCCGGCACTAATAAAAGCAGTTGCAAAACGCTATTAGAATAGCACGTTACTTGATCATCGTTAGCTAAACCCTTCAAGGGAAAACTATCCAAACTCTGTTGGGCTTTCCTTTTCTTCTTCGGTGTTTCTGCACATCTCTCTTCCTCGCCTTCTAAAAGGCTTTTAGATAGTGTAGGCGCACTTCTTTTCCCACCGCGCCTTTCTTTCGACTCCGTTATTTCCAAAAGAGGCAGATCTGGCCTATATTTTTTGCGAAGCCTGTTATACTCCATAATGGCTCGTCCATCCGCCTTAATTTTAGTCGGATCGAACTGTAATAGATGGAGTCCGGCTAAGGACGTCACTCTCGATAAAGCGACGTACGCCATGCCCGTTCCAAATAAATTTGGACCCAAATCCATAATGGCGCATTTTAAACTCATTCCTTGGCTTTTGTGTATCG
This sequence comes from Phalangium opilio, assembly GCA_019434445.1. Taxonomy (NCBI): domain Eukaryota; kingdom Metazoa; phylum Arthropoda; class Arachnida; order Opiliones; family Phalangiidae; genus Phalangium; species Phalangium opilio. The sequence continues at coordinate 9,981 of JAEQBA010000702.1, forward strand.
TAATAGCGTACGCCAGGATGACGGGAAACTGCGAGCGCTTAACGTAAATGTTTGCCATGAGCAAAAATTTAACGCAAATTTTCTCAACTAAAAAGTCAGTGTTAGCGTCGTCGTTATTCGGTTCGCGATCTACTCTGAGAAAAATACCAATAACGTTTCCTTGTTCGTCCTTCTTAAATCCAGTTATGAAACCCATCGTACCATTTACAACGCCTTCTTCAAAACTGATATTCCTTCTGACCATTATGTGGCAGCCAACGAACAGAATAATTTGCTCTCCAAACCACCCGTTTTGGACGGTTCGTTTTCTAGCCTTTGCAGTCTCCTGAGAATGTTTTTATTCATTTTTTTGCCGTAGTCAGCGAGTCTATCCTGGCAAGGAATGACTTCAACTTTCTCGCCGTTTTTTCGCAGCATTTCACAGTTGAATTTTTCGCACATGGCTAATTTAGGCATCAAACAAATTGGGTGAAACCCTTCATTGGACAGCTTAATGAAAAGCTCCATAGCCACCTCGATGTGTTGTCCGTCAGCAACCAATCTACTTTTTAAGGTTGCAACATCAGCTTCGGAAATATTCCCAACTCTAACTCTGCTTAGAATGTCGCCGTAACTTTGGTCGTTGGCTTGTCTAACATTTTGCGTTAGTTCATTGTATTTAAAAAACTTCCAAAGATCACTTCCTCCGATGCAATTGAATCTAAGTCTGGCTTCTTCGGAAGTGATTTTGATAAACGCGGGATTTCCTTGAACCGGTGGCAATTGGAAAAAGTCTCCCAAAACAAGGATAGAGACCACACCACCAAATGGTTGGTTCATTTCCCAAAATTCGTTCAGCCTCAAGTGAACGTGAGTCAGTAACACCGACGAGACCATGGAAATTTCATCAATAATTAACAGTTTTAAATTTCCCAAAGTTTCTTTCATAATGCTCATATTGTCAGAACTTAGGGAATGGTATTCGGCAATACGCCCATGATCTACCGGCAACATTAGTAATCTGTGTAACGTTACGCCATTAACATTCAACGCTGCCAAACCCGTTGGCGCGGCAATTGCCACGCTAGCAGGATTTTGAAAGCGTCGCCTTACGGCGTTAGCGAGTGTCGATAAGAAACGATTTGCCAGTGCCACCAGGTCCCGACACAAAAAGGCACTTGTTTCCAGATTTTTCTCCCTCTTGGGAGAAGTGATCCATGATGTGATCATATATTCGCCTTTGATCCGAGTTTAGTAACGCCACATTGTCATGATCAGTCTCGAAATTGATTTCCATGGCAGCTTCCACATCAGCCATCGCGTGTTCAGTTTCGATAACAATTTCTTTCCCTTTTCATCGTCCTCACTTTCAGTCTCCGAGACTATGGTTTCTGGCTCTTTCGCCTTTTTAGAAGCCTTCCTTTTCTTTTCAACTTCTTTGGAAACCGACAGCTTCTCGTGATATTCTCTCATGTCTTTTAACACCGAAAGCGAGTTTTCGAAAGCATCGGCGTATGTTTCAAAATCGCCCAATAGCTCAGTTTCTTCACGCCACGGTTTGAAGAGGATCAGTAGAGCGTGACAATACTGTTCTTTCTCCTCTATCGGGTCGTGATTAAAGTGCTCTATTATGTACGGCTTAATTCTCTTTCTCATGAAACCCAGATTGTTTTTCAACTGGATTACATTCGCATTTTTCTCGACACCCTCAGAGCGCATCGCATAATCGTAAAACTGACCAAATTCCCGCAAACTAAGATTTTCCAAGCTGTCGGGACGATTCGGATACTTGTCGTCGACGAACCCTTTTTGGCAAGTGTCCTTGCTTTCGGGGTCAGTTTCCCTCAATCGAGCGAGTTCCTTGTAACCTTTCAAAATTCTCGATCGGTTTTCTTTCAAGTTAGTGTTTATAAATTTAGTGCTGTCAGACTTGTTGTAAAGGTCTTGGCCCAGCATCATATCGAGAGCTTCATAAATTCCTATTTGCTTGCACGTCAAAGATTTCAATCTATAGGCAAATAATTTTTTGGACAAACTTTCGTTGCCTAAGTCGCCAAAAGTTTGGTCCATGTCAGCCCGGTCTCCCTTTGTCACGTAAGCCGTAACATAGTTTGCCACTATTTCCGATTTGTCAGCGACAAATTGCAAATCCATGTTGGCTTTGGAAGCCAATAGTAGCGTGGGATTATAATCATTTATTAAATCTTCGTGCTGTTTTCTCGGCAAGTCGTACAACCGTTTCTGCACCTTTTTCATCTTACGGTGACGAGTAACTGATCTAACGGAATTCATAGTCGCTACGTTTGTTACGTTACGAGGGAAACCGTAACGACACACTCTCGATCCTTTTTTAGAATTTTTCACCTTCTTGTAACAACTAGAGGTGCATTTGTGAAATTGAAATTTTTTTACCAGCCGGTGCAATTCTGAACTTACCGATGCGCTTGGCATCGAACACGTGACGTGTTTTTGCACATAATCCAAAATAGCCTCGGGCGAAGAAGTTCCAATCTTTGGAGCGTCCTTGGCCCACAGAAGCATGTGGTAGTGAGGTAAACCACGAGATTGGTATTCAACCCGCCAAAAATGATGTTTTATCATGCCAAGAACTGGATTTTGCTTACACAAGACAAAGTTGTTTAGCAGCGACCTCACTTTGTTGTGAAAGTGCAAATTTACGCTAAGCGGATCCAAATTCAACAATTCAGCCACCGTCATCGACTCTACTCCTGGAACGTCTGAATTCACTTTTCTCAAGTGATCGTGCAGTTCCATATCATCGTACTCGGCCGGATTAAAAGTTAAAAGCCAGGTGGGAGGACCAAATTCCCGAATCATCGCTAAAACGTTTCTAAGAACTTTATACCAGTAGTCCTTAGTTCCTCGAATATGACCCAAGAAAGTAGCTAAATTACTCTCAAGTTCTTTATCGCCAGATTCAACGCGACTGAGCAAATTTTCAACCCCAATAGGCATGGGTTTTTTTACACGAAGAACGTAGTTCAAACTGCTAGAAATCGCTTTCATTTCGCATTCTTGATAAGAAAGGAACAGATAGGCGTAATCTCGTCTAAAAATTGGACTCTTGTTCAAAAGACGGGATAAACGATACTCGGTTTCCGTTATTTTCCCAAATGGTCTATCATCGTGCTTGCCAAAGCGACCCTTAGGGAACAAATGAACAAAGCTCATGTATTCCAAGTTTTTGTCCCGAGTGCTAACTGGCTCGGCTTCGACGCGTTTCATTTGGTAAGCGCCCAGTAAATCTTTCGGTGGTTGAACGTTCACTGGATGAATAGAGTAACGATCGTACAAATCATTGGCTTCATCCTCAGATAGTTTTCGCAACAAAGCCTCGGGCTGTGTTAAAATTTTGTAGGCATTGCCTGGTGCAAGCCTAGACTGATTTTCATCCTGCTCCTGTATGTTCGAAGCGTTTTGGTCACCTTGAACGTCGTGACTACTATCCGCTAGCCCTTCTGTTTGAAGCGCAGCGGAAGCGCGTGTCAACGCATCAGATCCATCATTAAGTAACGCAAGTGGATCTGTTAGGCTCAGTAATTCTTCGGGAGTCAATGAATTTCCATTTCCATCAATTTCTTGCGTGCCACAAATTTATTCCTCATTCATTGTCGAAATATCAATGTCTTTGTAAAAAGGGTTTATCTTTTTCAGCACACTGAATGCTTTCAACACTTTTTCGAGGCAAACAACCTGCTGCCAAACCTTTTTGTCCGCAGTGGGAACGCCGTTCACCAAGATATGCAGTTCGTGATTTTTGGGGCAACAGTAGTGAACCCACCGAAATATGGAGAGTTAATTAGGTCATTTAAGTGTGCCGCCAGCCTTCTAGCGCGCTAGACTCGCGCGTGTATACACGCGTGAGTCTAGCGGGGGGGAAAACCGGTTTTTTATCCGGGGGGGTTTCTCTGAGTTCGTTTATTGGTCGAGAGTGGGGGTCGCCAATTGAATAGGTCTTTGTTAATTGGTTAAAGGGTTAAGGGCGTGAACTTGTCTCTCTTTAGTCGTGACGTAATTGCCAGAGTTAAATTAGAGTTTGTCTGATAAGAGAGTGCTCTCTTTATCTCGGTTATTCGCCTTGAAGAGAGCAGTGACTTCTAATGGAGAATGAGGAGCATCGAAAATATTCCCCGGAATGTCCTCTTGTTAAAGGGTTTTCAACATGTAACATACCTATAAATTGTTCTAACGACGAGTCTGGGAGAGATGTGTCAGTAACGGAGAAATACGTTTCAAGTACAAACAAATCCAAGACTAAAGAATATTGTAATAATAGATGTTGTATATTGAGGGTTTTACAGGTTGGAATCAAATATTCTTTTATAGCTGGAACATATATTATTCTACTTCCTATAACTGTACCTGTAGGAATTATTTTGGGAATGTTGACGATGAACCCAGTAGTTGCGCTTTTTGGTCTCTATCCTTTACTTTTACCATATTCACTATTTCCTGACATATATATAAACAAACGAAAATGTCAATGGTGTAAAAAACAAATCAAATTTTGAAATAAAATGTTAAAAACAATGTACTGATTACATCATGATTAAATTCTGCGATAATGAATCCAAAAATTTGGAAATAATTTAAAAATTTTCCCTCTATATGGTTAAACGGTTTTTTAGGACGTGTCTGTACTGGTCTTTAGTCGTGACGTAATCGCCAGACTTAAATAAGAGTTTGTTTGATAAGAGAGCGATCTCTCTTTATCTCGGTTATTCGACGAACGCCTTGAAGAGAGCAGTGACTTCCGAGGGAGATCTTACAAAATGCGTTATATAGTGACGTATCAACGATTCAAAGGGCGCGAGGATTTCCAATATATGGTCGCGTATCTTTTAGATCAATGCGCTATGTATACAATATGTTTCGAACACCGAGTATCTGAAAGTGGGAAAATCGCTCGTGTTACGAAGAAATGCCCGATGTTTAAAGATAGAGAGCCTCAAGTAAAAGATATCGAGTACCAGAATCAGGTGGAAATTTTGAAACGATTCATATTACCTAGAAGTACCATTATTTTGGAGGAATTAGATGACGGGCTGTTATTTACCCGATTGGGTCACGGTATAAATCAACCAAGAGCCAAAGCCCCGGAAACGGATTCACCGGCGCCATTGTGTTTAGAAGAAAAAGCCGAATTTTACGGAAATGACTTTATAAAATACATACAGGAACAAATGAGTAAATTCGGTACTCCCGATAGTTTTTATCATGAACATTTACCCGTTTTATTTCCAAGTATATGTTAATGTAATCTTCTCTAAAACGTAGGAAGCGATTAAGGTTGCTCTCGGTGTAGTGGTTAGCGCGTTTGTTCGCCAATCAATAGGTCGCGAGATCGAACCCCGCTCTAACCATCACATCGAGTTCAACCTTTTATTTCTAAATAAAATTGAATAACGTGTAAATCCTCATTCATTTTTAAATAAAGTATCAATTATGTCGGTCAATTCTTTTTTCGTTACTCTGTTAAGTGATAAAACTGATGAATATCCCGATAATTCACAATCGTCTTTCACGGTGAAATTAGGTAAACCAATTATTCTTTCAAACGAATGGGAAATTGGTTTATCGGAAATATTAACACCGAAAATTTCAACCGTAATAGACAATACCTGTAACTCTTTCGAAATACAGGTACCTGAACGATATTTAACGAATGATGGCTGGGACGTTAGAAGAGTAGAGTTAATACCGCAAAAGTACGAAGGTTCGAAAGATAAAAATGGAAACGCCGTATTTTTTTCAATGCAGAATAAACTGGTGCGTGACTTAACCGTTCAGCTTGAAAAACAGAATTTTCCCGTGAAAATACAGGTTATAGATATGTCAGTCCCGACTGGGCCTCCTATCAAGAGAGTTAAATTATCAGTCGATGCCGGTCACCAGGCCAGGCTAGCTCCTGGCCCTCTGGCTCAGGTTTTAGGATTCGAAACGGACGAGTACATTACTGGAGAATACATTTGTCCCATTCCATTGTCTCAACAAGCTAGAAATATTACGATAAACTACACCAATAATTATATCGAGATAAATTTGAAAAAACTTTAAAACTTCAAAATCGTATGGTAACGGTAAAGATTCCTGAGGGACCCTATAGTGTCGACGCCCTATTGGAAGCTATGAATAGAGCGATACCCGAAGCTCATCAATCTCGGTTTAATTTCTCGTTAAACGATAACGGTACCGTTCGAATAATGACTGATAAGGAATGCACCGTGCTTTTTAGAGGCGTTCGTAACAAATTAGGTTCTATGTTAGGATTCGGTGACCAAACTAATCGTCTATTAGGGTCTGCAAACGCCAACTTCAAACCGGATTTAGTCAGTCAATATTTATACGTTTACACTGATCTGATATACCCCCAGTTTATAGGCTCTGGTTTCAAACCTCTTCTACGCGTCATTCCCACTAAAAACGATACGTCGGAGAAAATTATCACATACGATACTATAGACTATTATCCTATAAGATCCAACGAAATTGAAACTATCAAAATTGATATTAGAGACGAAGCCGACGCTCCTATATCCTTTATATCGGATCGCATCATTATCAAAATTCACTTTAGACGACATGTCTCGACCTAATAGGTACGTGTCCTATTATCAGGAACAGTTCCTTGGATCTCCACCAGGTGTATTAGTGCAAAAAGGATTTGGATTAGGAGGCATTTTTAGAGCTTTGATGAGAATGTTAACTCCTCTAGCGAAACCGATAGCTAAGAGCGTGGGTAAAGAAGCTTTAGGACTTGGTGGAAGGTTTATTCAAGATTTGAGCGCTGGAGAAGAACCCAAGAGAGCGTTCAAAAGGAATCTAAAAATAGCGGGCTCAAATTTAATTCATAAAGCGGGTGATAGTCTGGCTAATTCTCAGTACGGGTCTGGTATTCGACGGAAACGTCAGAAGATACGAAAGAAGAAAAGTAGATCAAAGGCCGATTTTTTATCGTAAAACAAGATGGCCCAATTCGAAGGCATGATGGGGGAATTAGACCTATTCGCGACACCCCCTTTGAACGCTAACATTATAACTAGTAGCGACGAAAGTTATCAACCTTTAAGCTCCGTAACGGATAGTGGACCTTTGGAATTTTTTGTCCCTGGCACGAGCGAACATTATATCGACCTTTCTAAAACTAGGTTAAGGCTGAAGGTCAGGGTGCTTCATTTGGACGGCACCGACGTACCAGCGGCTGAAAAAAAAGTAGCTCCGGTTAATCTTTTACACGCCGCCCTCTTTTCCCAAATAGACGTCTTTTTAGGAAACACGAGCGTTCAGTCCCCTAACCAAGGAGCCCCTTATATCGCTTATCTCGAGAATTTATTAAATTACGGTATAGATGCTAAAGAAAGCCAACTAAATCTAGGCTTATATTATAAGGATAATCCGATCGATCCCGATTCCGCCTGGGTGGCAGCCAATAATAATCTTACTACCAATGGGATATTAAGAAGAGCCGAGAGAGCCAAGGTATCGAGTACGATAGATTTATACGCCCCGTTACACGTTGATATTTGTCGCTTAAATCGTTTCCTATTGAATAATGTAGACGTTAGATTTAGGCTTATTCGATCCAAACCAGAGTTTTGCGTAATATCGAAAGAAGCCGCTGATAAGAAATATAAAGTGGTTATCGATAATGCCTCATTGTACGTTAAAAGACTAAAAATAAATCCCGAAATAATGTTAGCCCACGCTACGGTATTAGAGCAAACCAGCGCCATCTATCCTTTGAATCAAACAGTCGTGAAAACCTTTTCAATTCCAGCTGGAATGAACGACGTTAATCGAGAAAACGTCTTCTTAGGTAAAATACCTCAAAGAGTAATTATAGGTCTAGTTCGAACCTCGGCCTTTAATGGTAATCATTCTTTAAATCCCTTTAATTTTGAAACTTTTGATCTTAATTACCTATCCGTCAACGTCGGTACTGATACCTATCCTTCGGAAGCCTTTACGCCTGATTACGAAAACAATCTATACACTCGAGAGTACATGTCGTTATTCACCTCTCTAAACACATACAGAAAAAACAAGGGAAATTTTATCACGTACGAAGAGTACAAAAAAGGTTACGCTTTGTATTGCCTAGATTTAAGCCCGGATGAAAATGCGGGGGCTAGTCATCTTTCTTTGCCCCGACAAGGAAATCTACGTATCAATATGAAATTTAAAAACAATTTACCACACAATGTCACGTGCATAATTTATTCCGAATTCGAAAATTCTATCATGATAACTAGGGATCGCTCGGTGTTATTTAATCCCGAGTAAAAAGGCTCTATATAACCTCTGATTTAAGAAGCATTCTCTCATAACCGGTTAGAGATGAATCAAGTACACTACCTATCGGAGAAGCAAAACATTTACGTTGGAAGCGGAATTCTTCCCGTCTTCAATGTCAAACGACTCGATACTAAAACCGAAGCGTCTTTCGACAGTTGTATTTGGAATAGTATATGGACTTTCGAAGCGGATATTGACGCTTTCTTTAACGGAATAACGGGACGATTTCTGACTTGGTTAGTTGACGGTACTCAGAGAGTTAAACTAGAATGCTTCGTATGTCAGAGAGGAAAAATAGTTGATATTCGTCAATATATTAGAGGATCGAATAATAGATATAATATTCTATTCTCAACATCGAAAGGATTTTCATTAAATAAGGACAGTTGGTTAAGGTTAAAGAACTTGAAAAATGTCATTGGTAGCGAATTAAAGCGAAAAGAAGAGGCCAGAGAAATAATGAAGAAGATTATCTTGGACAGTTTGACCAATATTTTATTTAATTTCACTGATTCGTGCGAAAATATCAGCTGTCATAACGAAATCGCCCACGATATCACTTGTTTACCCACGGATACTAATTGGAGCGAGAGAGTGGAGAAAAACCTAATTAGAGCTATTCCGTTGCTTAACTACGAAAGAATTCTAGAATCCTTTGTCGAGGAATACGGAGATTACGAAGACGACGTCTCAATTTTATTTAACGATATTCTCGGAAACTTTGTCGGTCTAAAAACTGAACTAATGTACGGTTAAAAATATATGTCACTCTTATCTCGCGTGTATTGGGTCATGGATTACTCTAAGGCGTCTGAAAATATTCCGAGAGGATTTGAAATCGTTGGAATGCGTTACCTCGGAGAAGAGCAAAATGAATTTAATATCGAAATTACTCGATAAACGGTGCCAAGGGACCAGGAGATATTCGCCAGAGAACAACCACTACCGAAGCTAATGTCCTAAATGATCCAGTGTTTAATGACGTATCTATTTAAAATATATTCTTGGAAATTTTGTCGGTCTAAAAACAATGTATTGTTAATTTTTAAGTAACCGAATAAAATATAAATTACTCTTATTGTTGCGTTTCCTATACCTACGTTATATATCAATTTTTTCCTTATTTAGAAAATATTCCAGAAAATTGTATCTCTCCCTCTTATATAATACCCTACAACTACGTTATATTATCAGATATCATTTTCGATCTTGTTTAGAAAAAATGTCTCTCTCAAACGCGTACTACGACCCCGAAAATCCCTCCTCTTTTTCCGGATTGGATAAATTAATGAAAGGAGTTCCTCAGTCTTCGAGGAAAGAAGTTGAGAGTTTTCTATTAAAACAACCCACCTATACTATTCATCGTTATCGTCGATTAAAGTTTCCTCGCAACAAAATTACAGTGACATCTATGGATGAGACTCATCAGGCTGATTTAATAGTTTTAGATAAACTTTCCAGATACAACAAGGGTATGAAATATTTGTTAAGTAATATAGATGTTTTGAGTAAATACGCCTACGTTATACCTATTAAAAACAAGACTTCCGCGGAAGTTATAAGAGCTTTCAAAATAATACATAAAGATGTTGTACCCACGAATATAAATACGGACGCTGGCTCTGAATTTTTAGCTAAACCAGTTCAGCAATATTTTAAAGAGAAAGGTATTCATCACTACGTAGCTTACGGGAATAAAAAAATTGCGATCTGCGAGAGATTTAACAGAACGGTTCAAGAGAAAATACACAAATTCATGACTAGCGCGGATACTCGTAGCTATCTGGGTGCGTTACCAAAAATAGTTAAGGCTTACAATCACTCGATACACCGCTCAACGGGTATCGCGCCAGTCAATGTTAATCTACAAAATGAGCATAAGGTGTGGTACCGTCTTTTCGGTACCATTAAACCTGGGACAAAACCAAAGCTAAAAGAAGGTGATTTAGTAAGGTTGAGTAAATTTGAAAAAACCTTTTCAAAGGGATATAAAGGCTACTTTACAAAAGAGATCTTTATTATTGATAAGGTTTTGTACCGTAATCCTCCAGTATACGTTGTTAAAGACAAAAATAACGAAATAATTAAAGGAACGTTTTACGAATACGAACTATCTAAAGTGATATGAATACGTTACAAATAAATCAAATATTATCATGCGACCAGAGGACAAAACCCTACTACCTAGGTACTTTTCCTAGAGACATGCTTCCCAGGAAACCTAGAAAGAAGAAATTTTGTTTTGTTCTGAACACGGAGAGAGCCGAGGATCCTGGACTTCATTGGGTAGCCATTTACGTTGAAAATGGCGAAGGTAATTTTTTCTGCAGTTACGGGCAGAGCCCGGATACGTATAAAATTAACCTGGCCAAATACGCGTCCAGATGGATCTATAACGATAAATTAATTCAAGATATGTTCTCCCTTTGTTGCGGACCTCATTGTATATTCTTTCTTATTCAAAGATGTCTGGGAAATTCGTTTCATAGAGTTCTGAAAATGTATGAAAATAAAACGGAAATTAACGACGCCTTATCTTTATGGAATATCTGCCTTCACTTGTTAAGACATAGATATGAAAAATGTAATCAATAAAATATTAAAGTTGTAATGTTTAATAATCAGATACATTTGTATTGAATGCGAGAATAAAAATATTTATTATTCGAATATATTCTTTTTTATATAAATTGTAATTATCATGCTTTTATATATAATCAGATACATGATTTTTTATATACTCAAATACATGCTTTTATATAATCAGATACGTGTTTTTCAATATAATGAGTTAGATGCTTTTATATAAAATGTAATAATCATTATTAAGGTTATTTTTTTGCCTTTCTATAAGTTACCCACTCGATCTTAGATTCGGGCTTTTGAAGCTCTTTCAAACTAGCTTCGCGATCTTTTTTTATTTTGGCTTGTGTAGGGTACGGTTTTGGTTTCGTAGATGGAATTTTCGCGAGTCTTTTTTTCGGCGAAGTCTCATCGTTAGGGTTAAGTTTCCGGAACTTTGAACCAGAAGCGCCCTTCGTTGATAAGGCCTGTTGAGACGCCACGGGCTGATTCGGTACCATGGGTGTTAAAACTGGCATACTAGGCGTTTGAGACGTCCCGGACTGTTTCGGTACCACGGGTCCCATGGGTGTTAAAATTGGCATACTGGTCGTTCGAGAGAGTGACGCTGGCGTAGTAAACGATATCGCCGGTGTTTGACCCATTGCTGTACTACTCATTATAGGCTGTGGGGTAGTCAGACTCGAGGAGATATTAAAAGGGATACTTTGGGGAGGGGTAGCGACATTAGTAGGGACATTTGGGAGGGGGTAGATATATTAATAGGTATATTCTGGATAGGGGTAGGCCACGATGGAGGAATCCAAGACGAGGATGAAGGACTTAGAGGCTGTATTTTACTCGACACTCCGGGTGCTGGAAAAGACGAACTCGTTGTAGGTGGCAAGATAGTAACGCTTGGTGGCTCCGCTAAACTCTTTAAAGATAAATATTTTTGAAGAGTTAAAAGGTACTCCTTCAATTTTTCCTCGGCAGAACCAGGTTTTCTCAGTACCTCTTTAATGGCGTTGTCTAAACTGTTAACTTCCTTTTGATTGTCCGTCAGTAAAGCCGCTGGTACTAAAACGCACTTTTTCATTATCTAGTAAAGACCGAAGCTATTGTCGGTATTAACATTGAAAGCAACGCCGGCCAGAATCCTCCTACCTGTTTAATTAACACCTGTCGCCTCTTTTTGTCGCTTAAACCTCTCTTGGATAAATACCTTATAACGTTTTTGTAACGTTGAAGTCTTTTCTTTTTATGACGATTCAATGGAATACCGCCGTTCTTCAAATTATAACAAATACCGCTTATACAATCCAATTGGGGTCGCGTACACTTTGATATTAAAAGTTTTCTTTGTTTCACACCGCTTTTACGCAAGAGATTTAAAAAGGGTAATTGATTCCTAACCGACACGGGTAAAGGCATGTCTCGAAATGAGGTTAAATAAATTGAGATTTATATTTTATGGATTATTATTTTCTAACGTAGATTACCATCGGTCCTTCATTGGGGAATATATTGGACCTAAGTCTTAAACTATTATCGGTACTTTGTTTTAGATCTATTAAGATATAAGAATACGCTTTTTCGGTACACTCTTCGTACGCTTCTGTTAGGCGTTTGGTGTCTGTAGGAAAAAGCTGACGACTTAAATAGCGAACCTGGTTATTATCCCTAGGATTTTTAAACATAACGATATAAGAACAGTTCAATGATATATTTCTAGAATATTTACCTGGGTTAAAGACATTTTGAGACAGCAGCACGATGCTTAAAGATAAATGATGACTCCCGACACAAAAAAGATTACTTATAAACTCCTGTTTGGTACAGGTGTTAGCTAGATCGTCTAGGATTAAAAGATTATTTATTCGTTTATCAAAAATGTCCTGATAAACGCTATAGCAATAGACTATTCTATCAGGAGGTTTGTCCATGATAATGTCTTTATATTTGAGTAAATTTATTACCCACGTTGTTTTCCCCGAGCTGCTTGGGCCAGCCAGTAAAATGGTCATCGGTGTTTCT
>JAEQBA010000702.1:24359-57182 GCA_019434445.1 Phalangium opilio
TCTATTGTAACCGAGCCGAATCAAAGCCAACCTGAAATGTCCCGTAAAACAATCAATATTTTGGAAAAGGCATATATTTATTGTTCAAGGAGCTTAATTTTTCCAGAATCTTTATAAAAATAATTTGTTGGAAAAGGCCCGCTTTTATTATGCAAAGGACCTCAATGAAAATAAAAAAAATTTGGAAAATCGGTTATCCTACCACTTCCAAACCTAACCTAACTTAACCTAACCAAACCTAACCTAACCAAACCCGACCTAACAAAACATAACCTAACCTTACCTTACCTAACCCACCCAACCAAACTAACCTAATCTGACCTAACTTAACCTGATTTGATCTAACCTTAACCCTCTATAATATTACCGGAATTTTAATAAAATTGACGCAAAATATTTCAATTACTCAAAGGCCATTATTGCAAGTATTTTTATTACTTTACAGTTTCCCACACTGTCTAACGTAACTGCAATTAAGTTCAAATGAAATTAATAATCAATTGCATGAAACTATTATTACGTAGTTTACTTTTTCTTTCAGGGAATCGATCCAAGGACTATCGCACGGTAATCCGATATTCTTCCAATGCGCCACGGTGAGACGAAAGTTCTTATCGCTAAATTAACTTATATAGCCTTATAAGTAATAATAATATTCCTAATAAAAAATCCCAATAGACAGAAACCGCACAAACGGCGGGATTTAAAATCATATTTCAGTAAAATCGGTCGATTGGGATTCTATCCAATGGGAGGACACCTCTTGACTCGGAGAGGTAATATTTTGGTTTTCCCAACTTGTTGAACTTTGAATGAACTGCGATTCGAGTCTAAAACTTGGTACAAGGGGGAAGGAGGAGAAATGTGTATATCGTAGCTGCAGAAGTGATTCACGGTACAAATCATCATTTAACGGCAAGGAATTGAAGTTCCACCAAGAAAATGCCGTCAGACTTTGTTTACATGGGCTCGGGGTGCGCGCGAGGAGCGAAAGCTTTGCACAGAATCGAGGTACGCTAAGGGCTAGGGGGAAAGTCCAAGTTTCGTCTCCCTGTAACTAGAAGCTCCGTGCTGTTTCGGCCGTGTCTGTGTGTGTGTCTGTTGTTACACCCCGGGGTCCGCGATTTCGCAGATTTTCAAATCAAAGCAAAAGCGCTTACCATTTAAGTGTTGTATAAATAGTTGAATTTATCGGTTTTAATGCTTTCCTCTCGCATGTACACCGAATTAGGAGTCTGATTAAATATGCTACATTAAAAATTAACAATTAGTATGCACATAATTTAAGGGTATGTCTGCAAATATACAACAAAGAAACCGAAAAGTTTAAAAGTTTGAACTGAATTCATTTTTATCTGTAGAAACAGAAGGCTTTACCAATTTCCCCTTCTCAAGTCATGTGGTCTAGCGCAAATATTAAACATAATGCCCCCCAGAGTGAACCGAAAAGTAGGCTATAGCCTGTGTCACCTACACCTGGCGCCGCTACTTCGAATGACGTATGTCACGGAGAGGTTCTGTTTCGGCATGTCTGTGTGTCTGTTATTACACCCAAGGGTACTGTGTTCGCAGTTTGGAAATGAAAGCAAACGTGTTCGCAATTTTCGGAGCGCATTCACAGTTAAATCCCAAAAATTTGGCAAATTGTTCTTTTTCACTACGTTAGCTATTCCACTTGAATTCAACACTCTTTTACTGGCCGCTATTCCTTCATCTATAAAATCTTCTGGTCATTGTCAATTTCAAATAATTACTAAGTCTAAGTATTGGCTTCTAACACAACCATCTTCTGGTTGTTGTCTATTCCAGATAGACACGTAGAAACGATTGGGTTTTCATAAAATTGGAAATCAGCTGCAAAGCGACACACTTAAAACTTATTTAAGGTACTATCGTGATGCAAAACAGAAGCTGTAGCAATACTATCACTTGCACTGGTAACCGTTGATCGACTTGAATTTCTTTGATTTTTTTGTGATTTACTGAAAGAACAGCAGCAGCGGCTTACATACCCTCATATTATTACTTCATTTAATTTTTTTGTTATCGGGAGGGTGGCGCACTAGTGTAAGTCAAGCTTCTTAGAAACGAATTTTAATATCCGCAACACGCTGACCGCCCCGTGTCCGCCGGTGGTGAATTGACCCCACCACCCCTTCCGTCACCTCCAAACGAAAAATAATTTCCTTCCCCCTCGCATTTGTAAAACTATTTACTAAGTCGAGTCTTTGCAATCTCTCTAGACTTGGCTCATACACTTTACGATTGAAATATGTAATTTTCATTCGAATTAGATAAACTGTAAAGACGTTGTGCTAGAATACGAAAGAAGATTCCAAAAAAATGAACCGAAGAGAGGGAGACGACGACGACGTATTAAATCAAGGGAACGCCGTCTACTTTGGCACCGTTCACCATTGGGAATTCATTTGCTTTCACAAATACAGAGCGGAAAAAGCCTTGCACTACGGTAGGACCCTTTCGACCAGTTCGCCATCGCTTTCGAAGTGTCCAAGGCGGCTTCGAATACAGTGAAAGACTTGATCAATCTAAGGTGAGAGTACATCTCTTCATTGACCATTTCGTTTTTGGCAATGCTCGGCCAGTTACGACACGCTTTCAACAATAGACATGTGGAACGAAGACTTGAACTCAGGAGCTACAGCGTGGACTAAAAATCTGAACTAGACTCTCCCGCTTTAAAATGAAAAAAATATTGATTATAATTTGTTGGGTAAAATACTCGTTACAAATCAAAATTTATTTATTATAAATTTTCTTGTGAGGTAGAAGATTTAAGACTGTGTTTCTCAAAGACAAAGACACGTTCTTGTTTTGTGAGATTTGTAGGTCCACTTTTAATTGTGAAGTCAAAAAATTGACAAAATATATAACTCTGTATTATGCCACAACGTGGCTCATTATGTCATTGTTGGATAACAAATAATTATTGACTCACAGTCTCTAGGCGTTTAGTCTAGTGACTGTGATTGATTGTTTAACACAGGCTATAACATTCATATTTTCACCACCATATATCGGTCGTAAAGAGTAAAAACAAATATAGAAACGGTTCAAATTATATTTCTCTGAAATTTAAATGAATAAAATTAAGGTTTAAATTCGAGTCATATATTTTTAATAAGACAAAAGATGTCACTTTAACACTTTGCAAAACACCAAAATTGAATTAAAATTCGATCTCCTTTTAGCGCACCATTTGAAAACGCCTCCCTCCTAGTTATCGACAATTCAAAGTATATTCGTTTAATTTGGTAGTCTCTAGCTTAATGAACTAATCGTGTTTCAAATAGAGCAATTTTGTAATGTTGTAAATAGTTTTGAACGTCTAATTGTGTTAGACACAGTCCCAAAATTAACCGAATCTATTTTGGGGTAATTAAAAAATATTATCCAATCATACAAAGACTTAAAAAAGTAAATAATAATTATGAAAGTAATAATGGCTCTCTTTGACAACATGATTAAAATTTTCAATAATTTAAAAAAATAACTGCGTAGGTTTTTTAAAAGTTCAATTTGCCGAAAATATTTTATGATGAAATGATATCTTTTAAGTTTCAGTGAAAACGGTGTGCCGACAGTTTTCTATTATTATCTTTTTTCTTGAGGGATTTTCCACTGAGTTATGTGGAATTATTTTTAAGGTTCCTTGACCCTTTGGTGGGTGAAAACCAGCTTTTACCAAATTCGATTTAAAAAGGGGAACCACGCCGAAGATTGCGAGTTTCTGTAATTCTCCAATGCAGTCTGATATAAAGTTCTATCAGAGTCGACAAATGAAAGTGAAAGCTTGATAGATTGTACATATTGTATATTTAATAGTATTAATTTGAAAATTAACCCATCCACGACAAGCACGAGAAAAACAGTAACACTTTGGGGTTTGTCAAACTCTTAAATAGATATATTAACTAAGAATAGGACTCGCCGAAAAACGTTTCAAGGACTCGAGGCATCTTGTTGAAACGGTCTCACCACGTGCGTATGAAGTTAATAAACCTGAGCGCGTGAGGCTTTTAACGTTGAAATCAGGTTAATTCTTCGTTTCAATTTCAAAGCCACCTTAAAATTAGCGTTACTGCGCTAACGATTGTAGCTATATGTCCAGTCACTCAGAATTCGTTACGTTTTATTTGGGAAGGCCTATTTCATAACATGTACTGTAAGAAGTTAAACACGTATCAATAATTCAATACCATTAACACTGGATTGAGATTTTTCAAACTGTTTTTAATTAAAACACAAAACTACATGTATAACTTTAACGTGCCAAGTGCAGTTTACGGATATTTTTGTTGTACCTTTGAAATTGCCTTTAAAGGCTGTTGTTCTAACTAAGCCGATAACTACGCGTGATGGTTGTCTTTCCATAAAGACATTTTCTCGTATAATGTCAGTGGAACCGCTACTGATGGAAAAGTATTTTAACACTGTTCTGTTTATTGGATAAATTACATTGTGCTTTTCGTGTACCATCGCCTGAGCTAACATAATCTCATTATTTATTTTAATCATTTTTATAAATAATGTAACATCGTCAATTTTAATTTTAAATTTAGGATTAAGTGCTGCTGTAGATATAATTGCAAATTCATTAACTGACTTTATGAAGTGAAACTGTACATCAATATTATTAATGAGAAATCGACTCATTCGACATACATCCAATTGTAAATCACCCAACATATCAATGCGTTTCGATAGGGCAGCCCGATCTCTTCGTTTCAGCATTCCATTCTTGTCGTTGTTTGACGCGGGTAAAAACATTTTACTAGCGTCCACAGGGTCATCTTTGTAATACATTTTTGAAGAAAGATAGGACTTTTTGGCACTTGTACCATAGTTTAAATGTGTTTCAAAAAATGCCAAATATGGGTAGGCATTCGTTGATGTATTAACTTGCGTATCTCCAAAAAATACATCAACTTGACTAAATAAAGATGCGTGTAATAAATTTGTAGGACCAACGTCCTTGTCTTGGGAAGTTAAAGAAGATCCATCCTCCTTAACTAGTTTGACTCGAACTTGCAATAAGGTTTTAGACAAATCCATAAAGACGTCATTAGATCCAGGGATAAAAAGTTCTATTGGTCCATCATCAGAAAGCGAAGCCAAAGCTTTATACATAGCATAATCACTATTTTCTATGTTGTAATTTGTTGGTGGCTCCGCGAACAAATCCAGTTCAGACATCATTCCTTCAACCATTGTTATTTTTAATCGAGAAAATCGGTTTTCGTTCTTTTTCTCTTTTTTGATCGCTTTTTAGGCTTCAGCTTTCTGCGAAGTCCTTGGCCCGTTTGTTGTTGAGCCAAGTGTTGGCTAGCCTTTTGTAGTAAATTTGATCCTGCTTCGCTCAAATTCGATTTCAATGATTCTATTAGGTTTCTTCCTGCTACGAGATCCCCTACTATTTCCGACCCCGTTCTGAGAGCTTCCCTACCAAACACTTTACCTGCTGGTTGAAATATCGGGTTAATATATCTAATTTAACTTTTGAAGATGCTTCCGAGTCCGTTTCCTCTTTGAAATACAGGCCCCCGGAAGTGATTAAGACCTTTTCCGGTTTGGCATAAGTAGTAGTTTAAATATATGTTACTTCGTGACATGCTTGAGAATGAAATGAAGTTTTATGACGGACTTGTTTAATTTAAACATAACATTTTCTCCGAAATCTATCCTCATATCAATTTCGATCATTTCAAATGATGGACATCTTAAAGGGTAAAAATCAATGTTTTGAAACCTATGTACAGCTAAGCAAGAAGATTTATCATTTATCATTGGTATAACCCTCAGAAGAGGGGCATAAACGTCACCAACTACTTGTGGTAGAATTAAATTTGTATAAATATACAAACTAGCCGTACCCTTGTCTATATCGGCTACACTTTTTCCAGTTTCATCCATAAGGGGTCTATCCATTTGGTCCATATGAAACCCTAATAGTCTTCCTAGACTAGACTGATTTTTGTTAAAACACAAATGATAGTTATTTTCACATTTTACGTTTAGTTTTCCGTCGGGATTAAGCTTATTTACAAAATTACTACTGTGTTCTCGAGGAATTGCGTGGCGTATTGCTTCAATAACATTTTCAATATGGTTATACTGGCCGGGTTGAATTTGCAGAGTAATTTTCCTTGGATTCGTTGGGCCTTTTCTTTTTCTTATATGTAAAAAATTATTGGAACTATTTAGTTCTAAAGGATCGTCTTTCTTTCTTTTAATCAGTTCTTCAGGAAAAGTGTATCTCTCATTGATCCAATCCATGAAGGGTAAGCCAAAGATTTTCCCCATTTCTTCCGGTATTTGAACTTCATATCCATTTTTAGCTCTCAGAGCGCAAAAAGCCTTCTCATTGTCATCGCTGTAGGTGATAAACATATAAACCAACCGTCGTATTTCGGGGAGTATGGCATTATTAATAGATTTAATTAAACTCTTATAAACATCGTATTCGTCTCCACGCAAGTTTCCCGCGACAAGTTTTATCTTATACTGGTCCCAGCTGTTTTCAGTATAGTCATGTACTCCAGCATTGAAATATAAATACTCGCCGGATACATTATCCCAAGCCTGGGGTAAAAATGCTTCGGCAAACCCCACATGCCAATTACCAACTAAGTTTAAAGGAGCTGGTAACTGAACCTTAAAATGAGATTGCGTGTTATCCGGAAAGACATTCATAGAAGCCGAACTTACGAGTGTAACATAAAATGAATCGTTCGACATGGTTAACTAGATTAAAATGAACATTTATTTATTTCTCATTAGACATATATCAGTAGACCACTTTTTTAAGTTCGCATTCGTAAAAGGAACCTCTTATTTCTTCGTCGTTGTAATCTTTAACTACGTAACAAACTGGATTTCTGTAAAGAACTTTTGATACGGTAAATATTTCCCTCGTCCAATAGCCTTTATATCCCTTTTCGAAAAGAGGTTTACTCTTTGACAGTCTGACAAAATCACCAATCTTTAACTTTGGGGGTTTAGCAGGTTTTTGATTGCCATACAAACGCTGCCATACTAAATGTTCATTTTCGATATTAACATCTTTTGAAGCGAAACCAATACTTGAATGCGTACTAGAGTTATAGGCCTTCATGATTTTTGGCAAACTACCAATATAATTATATTTTTTGGTTCTTGTAAATAGTTTGAATATTTTATCCTTTAACGTTCTGTTATATCTTTCAATAACAATGCACTTTATCCTTCCAACACTTGTATAAAGTTGAATACCCTCTTTCTTCAAATATTCTTTAAACAATTTTGATAGAAATTCACTGCCTTGGTCAACATTAATACGCAAAGGCTTTCTCTCTTTGATCGCTTTCTGAAATGCGCTTAAAACTTCTCTACTAGTTTTATTCTTTAAAGGAAAACTCGAGGCATATTTTGAGAATACGTCTATTATAGTCAAAATGTATTGAAAACCTTTGTTATGCTTTTTGATACGTCGTAGATCAATTAGATCGCAATGAAATACTTCATCAGCTGTTGTAGCATAAGTTTGATTTCGAGGGAAGTTTATACTCCTTGGTTTATGAATAGTGTGTGTGGGTTGAGACTGAAGCCAAGTCTCAATTTTTTTCTTTGAAATACTTTTTACTCCTTGTTTCAATTTATTTGCGCTTCCGTAACTAAGAGGGTTTTCACAATCGTAATATACTCGGCTTAATTTTGATTCCATTGTTATTGCTAAGCTTAAATTCTATTACCCTATTCCTTTATTCTAGAGGGCCGGTAGGCCCTTCTAGATAAGATCCCACACCCTCCCGTTATGTTAAATGAAAATTCACAGATTTTCGCCGATTTTCCCATAGGAATAACATGGGGTTTTTGGTGCTCCTGCACATCGAATCATTTAAAAACTAAAGCGAAGTTACGTTTCGCAATACTTTCAAATTAACAAGTAACTATTCAAGGTGTGCCTTTTTCAAGTTTCATCAAAATTTATTAAGTCTAAGTATGTTAAATTAATTAAAAATGTAAGTACCTCAAAAGATTATTCTACAGCAGACGACGCTAATTGTTCATTACTCTACATTAGACGACGCTAATTTGCCATTTCACCGCCTTGAAACTTTAACTTGATATTTTTCAATAAATATAACACTATATTTATTAAAAACTTCTCTGGCGGGTCTAATTTTCGTTTAATTATGTGTCTCGGTTGAAATTCTATACTTAAGATACCTTTTTAATTTATATTTTAGAGGTTAATTTCGACCAAGGCTTAAGTTGCCTTACTTAGGCCATGGATTTATAATAGAAGCTTACGCTTCATGGATATTTCACTGTAACCTTCAGTAAGGCATTTTGATTTTAAACACATTTATGTCATAAAAATTCGCGCAGGTGGGGACTGGGGGCTGATGACGTAAATATTGAGGCAAACTTTTTTCTTTCGGCGCGCGTGCGCACGCGCTTTTCTAAAAATAATTTCGAGCGCGTTATTAAAAATTAGAACTCGATCACGTGAAAAACTTCAACCCCCCTCTGAATTTGCCTCAAATTCTACGTCACAAACGCGATTGCCAGGCTGGTACTATTTCAGACGGGGAATAAATGTTGTGCGCGTTTTAAGGTGAGTGAAATATCAAGGAAGCGTAAGCTTCTATTATAAATCCATGCTTAGGCAGACTATTGAGTGAGTCTATGCAATGGGTGATTGTAAAAGCTTGATGGATAGATGGATCAGTGTTGGAAATAAGGATTTTTTTAAAACTGGACCTGTGGCCTAGGTATTTTAATTAAAATAACTGGCCACGGTGCCACTCACTGTAAACGTAAAAGGGCAGTGAACGCAATGTCATGGATAATTGCAATCGTAAAGTGGACTGTAAAAGATACGGCTTTGATAGTTTAAAAATCGTTGCAGGAGGTTGGTTTTGAAGTCGACTATAAAGCTCGGGTTCTAAAACGAATTGTGAGCCGTCTCTTATAAGAATTAGTAGAAGTGTAGAACCATTTTTAACCTGGTCCTAGGAGTGAAAAGTTTCGCATCTCAGGCAAAAAATTGTTTTGTAATAGATTAATACAAATGCAGACTGAAGGAACAGATATTATATAAAAAAGGACTTGGTTTGCCCAAGCCTAAAAAACAAAACGATAAGAGTTTTTCCAGTTGACTGAAGCGCTGATATTTTATTTTTCTATACAATTTTAAAGACAATCCGTATTTTACTACTCTTTAGAATTTAATTCAATCTCCTGATTTTACTGGTAATGGATTTATTTCCTATACATTAATTGAAAAAAAAATTACTTATCTCAGATTTTATTCAACAACAATTCCATTTTCGTAAAATTTTATCACGAAAAATCTGAGATAAGTAATTTTTTATTTAAATTAATTTATAGGAAATAAATCCATTACCAGTAAAATCAGGAGATTGAATTAAATTCTAAAGAGTAGTAAAATACGGATTGTCTTTAAAATTGTATAGAAAAATAAAATATCAGCGCTTCAGTCAACTGGAAAAACTCTTATCGTTTTGTTTTTTAGGCTTGGGCAAACCAAGTCCTTTTTTATATAATTTAGAATTGATTTCACTATAACAATACAACTGTATTCATACGCTATAAGTTATCACCATAAGTCTATGATACTTTCTATAAGTATGGGTCTATAGAATATATGCCAAAAGCATTAATCACCTACGTAGATAGTAAGAATTTAACAATAGAATTTTTCCTGGAATTGAATAGTACGAAACTAGCGCCGCGCGCGGAGTTAAAATGGGGGAAGGAACTCGCGGCGCGCGGGGGGAACCCCGCGGGGGTGAGTCTAAGGGGGGAAGGATCTCGCGAAGATTCACCGCGGCGGCGGCGAACAATTCAAACCATTGATATATGCTAATTTTAGTTCCCACGCTCCTAATTTATACCTCTACCGTGGTACGAAGTGTGGCCCTATACTACTAAAGGGATAGTTTTCATCAACAAGCTCTCTTTTCAGATCCACACGTTACGAACTGTACGCCTCCTTTCGTTCCAACATTGACGGCTCATTTCAAATACGAGTACAACTGTCGCAACAGGAATTCCTATAAAGAATGGCATGTATGCTTTCCAAATTATTTCCATGCCTAGTGGACTCCAAGTCTCCGTATTAAAGGGGCGGTATAACAGCTTTTTAACGTCAAATGCTGGTTTACGTTCAACTGTAGCTGCCTGTGCAGTGTCAAAAAACATAAGTACTCTGAAAAGAAGATAATTTCAGTTTATAACCAGGATGCGAACGTGAAGCAATTTAGTCAACTTTCAGTTACGAATATGACCCTTGCAAATTTGCCATGAGGTTTATATGTGTCTTTAGTCTTCTAAATTTTCCTTACAAATTTCCGATAAGAAATAATCGAGGGGTCGGACGTTTGTCAAAATCCCGTACAGTTCGTTTGAAATCAATTTCAAATCTCTCTGGAAAATCTCGAAATCCCGAAATCTCACGTCAAAGTCTAAAAATCCCAAAATCTCACGTCAAAATCTAAAAATCCCAAAATGTCACGTCAAAATCTAAAAGTCCCAAAATGTCACGTCAAAATCTAAAAATCCCAAAATTTCACGTCAAAATCTAAAAATCTCAAATTCTCACGTCAAAATCTAAAAATCCCGAAATCCCTACCTTAAAATCTGAAAATCCCGAAATCTCACAATAAAATCTAGAAATCCCGAAATCTTAACGTAGAATCCCAAAATCTCAACCTAAATTATCAAAATCTGAAAATCCCGACGCTTATAATACACGTTTTGTATCTATTTAACAGGGAAAGACACGAGGGTCAAACTCTGCCTTCCATTTTGCTTTTTGGCACCTGCGCTATGTAAGAGTATGTATTTCAAATTAGACAATTTTTCTTGATTTTTCTCCATTATTCATTACGGAAAATTAAAACAAATTTAAAGTCTAAAACATAAACCTATATTACAAAATATTGAAATTACGCTTTGAACACCGGAAGTTAATAGTAAATCTTGATATCCCCTGCAAATTCCCAAAATTTGATCAAAATCCGAAAGTCTCCTCAAAATCTGAAAATGTCCTTTAAAATCTGTAAATCTTGTTCCAAATCCGGAAATTTCCTTCAAAATCTGAAAATCCTGAACAAAATCCTGTAATCTCCTTCAAAATCTGAAAATCTCCTTGAAAATCCCGAAATCTTAAAATTTTGGACTAGATTTCAAGATTTCTAAAATTTGAGTCAGAATCTCAAAATATGGGCAAAATCTCAAAATCCCGTACAGTAATATTCCGAACGTCCGACCCCTCGGAAATAATTCCCATATAAGCCAAGCTTACACTATTGGGGATAGAAATTACTTGTTTCGTTGTGGGGGATTATTTTAAATAAGCATGAAATATTAATTAGAAACGAAGATGTTATTTAATTCTAGATAATAAAAACTTATTATTTCGCTTAGTTTGGACCTCAATATTAGGAACGTATGTCATGCACCAGAAAATAAACTTAAGATAACCAAAGGAAGATTGTTTATGGACCAAAAAGGTACTTTCCATAAAGGCGTCTTTGGTAGTGCAGGTGTGCACGAAGGGAGTCTTTGATTCGAAGGCTGACGCCTGGTGTTTAAAACAATCGGTGCGTGTGGTTTCATTAGTTTTGCTCGTGGTATACGTGAATATTATCTTTAAAAAAATGTTAAACAATGAAATTTATCAATGATGTTTACTGTTTTGATTGACTTTAATATTAAAACATTACTGAAAATGAAAGACCTTACTTATTTATGAAACCCGCAGTATATTTAATTTCAAACGGTGTTTTAAAAGTATTATTTTACACCGAATTTACACTTTAAATTGGCAATAAAAACTCAAAGTAATAAAACTCTCTTTTGGGTGTTTATACGGTGTAAAAAAAGTGTATTCTAAATTTACATCCTTTTTACACATTTTGAACACTGGGTGATATTCTTTTTTGGCTCCGAGGCAACATCGCTCTACTTCTTTATTTTCTTTGTATTTTGCTTCCTTAATACTTCTACTAACACTACTCAGGGAAAACTATTAGTCTCATCAATTGATAATATGTAGCTCAAAAGAAAGCAAGAGGCCTATTGGTATAATCGCCAAAGCTCGCGTCGATAGAATCCTGGCCCGCTAGAATCACATGCATGTCCTTTACCTCTCTATTGGAGCTCACTAAGCTCTGCTTGGACCGCTCCTATCTCCTTTCTCTATCTCTAGAGAAGGCGAGGGTAAATATATCGTTGCCTAAGGTCCGCTTGAATGAAAAAATATAATTTAAAATTTATACGATTGTCTTAAAACTGTTTCAACAAACTGAAATTACATAAGATATACCACATCAATGATTTCGCATTCCTTCCTGAAAGGCACATATATCATTGATGCCGTGCTTGTCACGGCTTCTACGGGACAAAGATGATTTATTTCTACGGCTTCCAAAGCACTCATTAAAACACTATCATTTATTGAAGCGTTATTTTTAGGTCATGATAATGAATATCACATGTCAAAGCTAAAACCACAACTAAGGGGCATCAATTTTACTATCTTCACTTAACTATATTATCGACTGTTACGCCACTTTCTTAACCCATAATTTCTTAATTGGGGTTTACCCATTTCTTTTTGGTTGACATTTTAACAAGCAAGATTTTTGTCATAACAGTAAAGTTATGAAAAAACTAGACGAAATAAATATAAAGAAAAGGGTTAAACTCTGATGGAGAAATTAGCGTTCAAGAATGTGACATAACAATCGTTGTAATAAGGAAATTTCTTGAAGTGTAAGAAACTATATATACGTACTCTACGTTGAATTTTTCTTTTACAGTAGAATTATTGTCGTCCCAGAAATGTATTCCGAGGGGCTTGGCTCTTGAATCTTGTCCAAACCGAAAGTAATACTGATCTTGTTCCGCAAGAATAATATCTTTTAACTTAGTGAGTAACAAAATGAAACCTCTCGCATGTCCCACTAAAGGCAGTTGCGCATTAAATATCTTTTCTACAAACTCTCGGAATTCTGCATGATTCTCGTAAAATTCTTCTTCGAGGAAGGAAATCTCCATATTGTCTAAAAACCTGCACAATGGCCTTGGCTAAAAATATATATTAAGCCATTACAATTGGTCACAAGGACTGATAGAAGGACACTGGACCTCAATAGAGATTCCCAACAAGAAGCACTGCGAATCCACGATGACTTAGTAATTTTACAAACTAGCAGTGATTCTTTCATTGTTATTTGTGCGTGATTCGTGAGTGTCTTGAACGTGAATTATTGTTGCCCGATTTCAATGCTTACATAAGGAGTATTCAACAATAAGAACTAACATGGTTCATAGTAGTTCAATTATATCATATGCTTCTTACTAGTTCAATTATATCGCATGCTTCATAGTAGTTCAATTATATCGCATGCTTCATAGTAGTTCAATTATATCGCATGATACATAGTAGTTCATTTATAACGCATACTTCATATTAATTCAATTATAACGCATACTTCTTTGTAATTCCATTATAGCCTATGTTTCTTATTAATTCAAACATGACGCATGCTTCATAGTATTTCAAATCTCCTATAGATACACTGAACATTAGACCTTCAATTTCTACACTCTACCCACTTGAAAAAGTGTGGGTAGCGAACCCGGATGACGTAATGAGTCTAATCATATTTCTACTCTCCACCTTAGTATTATGTTAAAAAAACATTAGTCTCTCAACTTCACTACACTATTTCTTCGGTCTCAGTTTTTAAAATCGTTCTTTTTATTGGTTATTTCATGCAACAAAATAATACGTCAAATAATGATATAACTCTCCTACGTAGAAAGGTATATCATATCTTCTGTGAATGATGGATAGTCAAACAAGATAACTTACAACTTTAAATTTTCGTTGGGTATAACAAGAGTCTCCCAAAGTATCTCCCTTCCAAACCACAAGTTTTTGGTTCTTGTGGGTTTCTAGGTCCTCAATACCGTTAATCGAATATTTAATATCCGGAAAAAAGTTCGTTGTAATCCCACTGCTGTACCAAGTTGATAGAAAAAAATATGGACCACAAATGAACACCGTTGTAATAACAAGAGATATTTTGAACATTGTACTGTTGCATGCAGGAACCCCTAAGTTTTAAAAGAGAAAATATAATCGCAATTCTTTAAAAATAAGACTCTACTTCTCTTAAACTATTGAATGAAAAATATGACATTTTTTCAAGGTACAAATTTTGCATAGTCGCCAGTTTTCAGTAAGACACAAAAGTATGAGCTTAGAAAGCGTTCTAATAGCCGCCGAAATCGCAATACCCAAGACAAGAACGGTTTTCGAAAAAATCACCCTTCAAACTTGAAACCAGTTTTAGACGAAAACTAGCTTGCGTGTGGGCGTTTTTTCGGATTATATGCGGAGATTTGCTGTTGAGATAACTTGGTACAGAGTGAAAATTTAAATTTAGATGGAATGCGTTCATTAACACACAAAGGAGGCTGCGTTGAGTCTTTAATCACAACAGAACGTTTTTTTTGCACTTGCGGTTTTGACGTCGCGTTTGCAAACAGATGCTCAAGGAAGTAAACAGACTCTTCGAATCGAAGGTTGCGTTCAGTAAGCCGCAATGGAAAAAAATCGATTTCTCTCAGTTGCGCTTACTTTGGCAACGCTACGTCATGACTTGTACACAGATGTTTTTGAGCGATGTTTAATTTCGACCAAAATAACGTCAGCTACTGAAAATTGACTACAGAACTAGTTCCCGAAGAACAGTATCAAGGCTTTACAACTTTCATTCAAGTTTAATTTACTTCCGAAGATACTGGTCTCAAAATCATATAAGAAAAATATATTTCCATCAATAATAATAGTCTTGGGGTAAATCAGCACTATATATAAAACGAAATACTGACTGACTGATAAGCAACGCCCAGCAAAAGCTGTTTACCTAGAAAGCTGAAATAGGACTAGGCACGCGCTAAAATATTATTCTGATCCTCCACCATCTTGAAAAACAGCGACCAAAAATGTAAAAAAAAAACATTTTTGGAATAACGTCAGCGCTTTTCAACCAATTTCACGGATATTTAATTCACCGTTCCCTTATATCCTATAGACTAGCCATATGGCCTTTGAGGTTTGCGATGCTGAACTTCTCTACATGCCTTTCCTTTCCACGGGGATGGTTCATTAGTTTCAATATTCACCTGTAACAAGGTACTAGGGAAATATAGTACAATAGACTCCTGTTAGTACTTTGGTTTGTCATATTTAATATCGGGTTTATAAATCCCAAGGGTTTTCAATATGACTGTGCTCTTTCAAATTGTCATGTAAAATCCACGTTTCTTGCTCTCGCGGTTCTTCTTTTGAAATTTGTTATTGCCAGTTTGAGTATAGGCATTTTCATGAGTGTCCTCTTAAAGTGGATTTGACAATTCGGTGTGAGCTCACAAAGTTAATTTCACAATGAAATGAAGAGCTTTATTTCATTACTCGAAAACAGGAACATAACCTCACTAGATCACCGTAGTTATTATAACTACGGTCATGTGCCGGGCTACAGCTTCCATGTGCTTTCTCCTTGCTTCTGTTTCTAGAGATTATTCAGCTCTAGTAGGAACGAAAATAAGTCATCATGCTGGGAAAATTGAAGTTTTGATAACGTTCTGTAATTGCTAAGTTAGTTGTGAATATAAATTTTTATAACGCGTGAATAATAAATAATTATATATTCATGCAGTAACATATGAGCAAATAGTAATAAAAGATGCATATTCATAGAAAATAAATGGGGTAATACCGGTATTTTGGTTTTCCCAACTTGTAAATAACTTACCTTTCAGTGTTAAAATCCCAAGAACATCAACGCATTTCTTACAGAACACATAAAGAAAGTTCCCATTGACGTAATCGGAGAAAGATTTATCCAGAAACTCGAACACGCACAAGTATAACGCCCAAAAAATTGAAAAACCACATGTCCACTGGTAAACCTATAAAGAAACAAGATGGCTAAGGGCTCGTAAAAGTAGCCACATCGAACGAGTGAATAGCCCCTCTATACCCTACTCTAATGAGTGTTTAACCCCTCTATACCCTACCCTAAAGAGTGGATAGCGCTATCCTTTACAATGCTTAAATGATTTACCGTGCATAAAATCAGAGTGAATAGCGCTATCCTTTACAGTTCTTAAATGATTTACCGTGCATAAAATAGGAGTGAATAGCGCTATCTTTTACAGTTCTTAAATGATTTACCGTGCATAAAATGAGAGTTAGTAGCCCCTCGATGCCCTACTCTAAACAGTGATAAAATTATAACCGTATAAATTTACTTATGCTGTAATTCTAATATTCCGGCGATCCGAAGAACAGATGGATTTAGTGATTTAGATGAGTTTATAACATAGACTTATAGCGTTGCACACTTATCGCATCTTATTAATTTCTAACAAGGACTTATGCCCAAATCCTTTTGAAAGAGAAAGTTTATTTATAGTGATTATCCCCTCGAATTACCTTTAGCAATGCTAAAATGATCAAACGCATAACGCTCATTTAACACTATGTTAGCTCTATCTAAACCCACATTTGAATTAACCGCCAAAACGTTCCAGTCAAACATAATATAGATGACGATAGCTACCGAACGAGAACAAAACACACGAGGATCGCGGCAAAAGGGGAAAATAGTTATCTATTTAATTAGCATATAAATAAAAAGAAAATATTTATAAAAACCCCAAACATACAAATTCATAAGTATCCGACCCCACAGATTAAGAGGTACCCCACCCCATATAAACCCGATATTTTAGAGATAAAACTAACCGATAAAACCTCGCGGTTTCTTTCATGTCTCTATGGCTCGGTAGTAGAATGTCTTCCTACTGCGTGAGCGACCCGGGTTCGATTCCCGGCGGCGATATTAAAAATTTTTAATTAAAATTAAATATCTAACCGAGCTCAGTTAACCCTATTAGTGGTTTAAAGTATTTTAGAGTTGCTTTTAAGCTGAAATCTGACGATATCGAAGCGACAACCCCGGCCACTACTACTACTACTACTACTACTACGACGGCTCGGGTCAAACTAAGAGCCTCATCGTATACTACGATGTGGCTAAAAAGCCTCTTTTAAAATCCTAACGGGAACCTTTTTACCCTAAATTTATATTGGTTCAACGTATCCTAAATTCCACAAATCGGCTATACGGAATAAAATATTGTTTCGGCATTTTTCGGCACTATATTGTGGAGTATAATGTAAAAAGAAACTAAACTGAATATGGCACATAAATTAAAGTATTTATTTAAATCTTTTTTAGGAACTAAGTTGAAAAATCAAAATCTACAAGACTGGATATGCAACCCTAATGTTGTACGAAAATAATGACATCTTTCCGGTAAATTAGCCCTAGAAAATGCAAGGGGTAATCGTTTTTGTTTAATTTAACTAGCAATTTCATACTAAAACTACACGAGTTCTTATTATCGAAATACAAAAAAGCACGAAATTCAAAAGTTTGTGTATGTTCGGAAAAAATCAAAGCTCCACTGAACATCGAAATTTGGGTAAATAATTCATTAAAGCATGGTTCCCACTTGACCGAAAACACGAAGGAAAGACTGCGTAAGTACCTGTCCGGTAAAACATCTTCCGCAGAACGCGACCGAAACTGCTTTCGGTCGGATAGAATTGGTGATCTATTTTAGACGCAGAGAACGACGTAAAATTATTTTCATAACCAATCAAAATTCGTTTCGGGATGAAGTTTCTGTTGACGTCATAATAGGGATGTTTTTTATCGCCGCTTTGAGGTTTTTTTTAAACTCGTCGGTCGCCATTGCCACATTTGCATGTTATGAACTTTTGAGTCTGAATTCTCTAATCGGATTAGATTTAGATCGCGAGTCGCTATTGGCGTGTTTGTATTTTGAATCTCTCTGACCTTCATTTGGTAGAAGTAAGCTCCCTAATTAAGACACCATGAAGGGAAATTCAAAGGCCAAGGCTTACGTTCTTCTGGCTACGAGTACCAATTCCAACTTGTGCCACGTGACTACCTGTCGAACGCCCTTTTTTGTCTGAATTCTTTCGTATGTGTGAACCGAACTCAAATCTTGCCGTCAAAGGACTGCGTAAATTTAAATTTTTTTGACGCAGCGCTGAAGTTTTCGGTCGTCATTATTGTTCAAGTGGGAACCAAGCTTATTACCAATCTTATAAGCTTAAAAATACTGCCAACGTTAAGCTTAACCTCATTAACTATAATTACAGTGAAATTAACTAAGTACAACAATTGTTTTTGGTAAAAACGGATAAAGTATAACTAAGCTAGCAAACTAAAATTAAAAGAGTAGTTTGTATATTGTTATCGACATAAAAGAAAAGATGCGAAATTTAAAATTTTTAGGTAAATTTGTGAATCGACAGCATACATAACTTACGACAAAAGTTACGTTTTATATACCAAAATTCTCAGATAATGCTTGATGACGGCTTTAATGTATAAGGATGGTTTTTGATTAGATATAATTTTTCGTATTTTAAAGAAAATCCCCTCTGAGGTTTTCTATTTATACTCAATCTGATCTCCTAATGTTAATCTCGGCGGAGTTTAACATTACGAGGTCATCAATTTTTACTAGGTGAGGTTACCAGACCTAGCTTTGAGCATATGCTTGGTTGTGTGTGTTTGTTTGTGGTACACAATGATCAAGCGTGGCTAGAAAGCGATTAAGGCAAGATCCTCTAGCACATTGGAGCTCGTAATGTGAAAGAATTGCTAAAGAAAGTAAATTAGCGCTATGGGACCCGTTTACAGCAGGTTTCCTGACCTAGGACGGACGTATAGCAAGCTAGAAAGCTGGTTAAGAAAACATCCCCTTCCAGCTCTTGGGAGTATTGAAAAAGAAAGAATATTGGCACCGTCAAATAATTCACCCTAGCTGTTATATTGCGGTAACCCTCAAATTTTGGATTCATTTGGACTGCTGCGTCGAAGCAGATTGATTGGATTGCTTTTCAAATTAAAATATTTTCTCTAAGCTCCAGTTTTTGGGGTTAGCGAGGAAAGGATAGGGAATACGGGAAAGGCAGCTAGAATAAGACATTCAGTTTCAGGCAGAAAGAGTACTATTTATAT
Source organism: Phalangium opilio (assembly GCA_019434445.1). NCBI lineage: Eukaryota > Metazoa > Arthropoda > Arachnida > Opiliones > Phalangiidae > Phalangium > Phalangium opilio. Next base: position 43,535 of record JAEQBA010000702.1, read on the forward strand.
AGGCAGGGTTGCTGTTATTTTTTAAAGTTGTCATTGAATGGTCTCGTGACCCTTCAAAAAAAGCGTCGTCGAGATCAGGCCAACACATTCCTTTGTGGACAATCCCAAATATTGGGGTATATGATAGAGCAGGTAGTGATGCCCTTCTAAACTGGCAAGAACAGAAGAATCCTTACGTTCAACTTCTTGTTTCACGGCTATACTACTATCATGAGGAATGGCTTCAATATTGAATTATTGTAGTTCGCGAGAGTGAAATAATAGCCACTATAGAAACGGTAGTTAGTTTATGAATAAAAACAATAGTGTAAAAACATGAACATTAAGGCGGGAGGTTACAACTCGACTGACCAGAATGAAGCTTGCGAACTCAAAACTTCAATTAGCCTCATTAGGCTCTCACACACCCAGTGGAGCGCTTTAGTATAATTAGGTCAAATGCTTTTTACATGTCTATTTTCTAATACTCCCTCTGTTTGTCTTAATTTTATATCTCTTTACAACACTAACAAATAGTTAATTATTAAGTTTTAACAAATAAAATAGCCTTTTCGATAATGCTTTTGTAAAACTATCTGCTACATTATTCTTAGAGTTTACATGTTTAAGTATAAACGAACCTTGATCTACATGCTCACTAAGAAAATGGTATTTAACATCTATAACATTTAGATCTACGATTTTCAAGGGCATATTAGCATAACACATTGCAGATTCCTTATCGCGCAATACTGAGGGGTTTCAAAATTTATATTAAACCCGGTTTTAATTTGAATTGTTATTGGCATTAACCATAAAAATTAATTGATAGCTTTGACCATGGTCATATATTCTGCCTCCATCGTTAACAGAGTTACTGATTTTTGTTTGAACGAAAGCCATGCAAAAAGGTGATGATCCAAAATAACAAACGTAACCGCAGGTTTCTACGACTGCGGCATATTCACTATCTAAGAAAATATTTTATATTCACTATCACGTTGTTAATGTACTCCATAGTCTTGGTCGATATGACGTAGCGGGTTAATTGACAGAAGTTGCGCCAATGCTGAAATCCGGGATTGGAATTAAACTATGATAACGTTACGACTGCATAAAGAATGTCGGTCGCGTGCTTTGTGCCAGAAACAATAAAGATCCAATTACAGCTTGGTAGGGGTACTGCTTCATTCGTTCTTGCTCATTCAAATACGTAGGACAATCTTTTCTGGTTAACTTGATAGTTGATAATAAAGGTAGGCTGACAGGAGTCTACCCATTCAACCGAATACCATTGGAACGAATCCCATTCGTCCGAAAATTTCTAGCCAGTATTTTAAAATCTAGCCTAATGGCGGTTTTCTGTTAAAAGGAAATAAATCAAGAAAAATGGGAGAAGATGGAAACAATTTTAAAATCTTTTTTTCAATCACGGTCTACCAACCTTAGCAAAGGATTTGAAGTATTAACAATTTAAATAAGTCTAGTGATAAAAATGAATTAATAATCTCATTTTGCGTTAAAAATGGTTATTTGCAATATTTATAACGTAACCTTTAAGTTTTAAGAATAATCTCCAGGGAAACAAATTCCTAAATACTCAATATTTGTGATAATTTATTTCCAAACTAGTAATTAAAATGAACCACATGTTGTTGAATAACACTGGATTAAATTTAAAGGAAGGGGCTTAATGCAGTACTTCATACATCTTTACAATTTCTCTGGCTTTTCCAACTTAAAAGTTAAAATAGATATTTTTGGATTCATTACGGTTTTTAGAGGGAACGATCCAAATCAATTACAGGAATTTCTTGCTCTGTTCCACTCTCATCTGAATTAACATCTTCAAAGGATATATTTTCTGGTTCTAAAATCTCTGTTTCAAAATCATCCAGCTCGTCATAAACAGTGAAAGTAGAATTGCCCGGCTCCAAAATTTCTTGATAAAATTCATCACTTTCCAAGGAGCTGTTGTTTGCATTTTGTTCACTTTCCATATTCACGATGAGAGGACTTTGGAAGTTTGATATAAGGGCTATAACAGTCCACAGCTGATTAATGACAGGTGCAAGAGTAGGCCTGTGCAAGTCCAGTTTTTTAGGGTTCGAGTCGAGTCTCGAGTCCTTAAAAAAGCTCTTATAGAATCTCGAGTCGAGTATTTTATTTGGTGTCGAGTCTTTTAATTGGTATCGAGTTCTCGAGTCCTTAAAAAAGCTCTTATAGAATCTCGAGTCGAGTATTTTATTTGGTGTCGAGTCTTTTAATTGGTATCGAGTTCTCGAGTCCTTAAGTCAGCTTAAGAACTAGGTTTCAAGTCCAGTGTCGAGTCCTGATAAATTATATCAAGTCCCGCTCGAGTTCTATTAAATTAATTCTATTAATACTAACTTTTTTTTAATTAACTTAGTTTAATTTTACATAATTTATAATACAAGAATTATAATAAATTAATTTATAATAAGGATAAATTCTACTCACAAAGTATAAATTTCACGACGAAAATGACGCGCAGTAACAATAATTTTAACTTTTGGTTCTGGTTAGCTTAACTCCTTTAGACGAAGTCAAATGTTTGTCCAATCACCGGTCTATTCTGAACTTTAAATCGTTTAAACCCCACTAGATGCGGCACTCTACTTAAAATTCCGGGTCACCGAGTAAATATTTTTGGACTTGATAAGGCGTCAAGTCTCGGCTCGAGTTCGGTTTGAGTCCTCCTGGAGCCCAATAGTGAAGATTTTTGAGGACTCGAAATAATTTTCAAGTCTTTTGATATTTGAGTACTCGCATAGGCCTATGCAAGAGTCAAGGGAATAGGCCGATCAAGGATGTGAAACCCTCTTATCCTAGCAATTCGCCGTTCTACGTGGATGCGAAGGGCTGTGATCTTTTGCGATTTTTCCAATCCCTTCTTGGAAAACTCGCCTTTTTCACCAAGGAATGGAGGTATATTCAATTTAACCTCTTATGAGTTTAGCATCTTTTTAATCAAAAATCTTTTGTCTTCCATAACACTATCGTTTTTGTTGAATTTAAGTTTTAAAAAACCACTTCGTCTTGTTATTTCCTGATCAGATACTCTTCCGGTGAACAAATGAGATACAAATGTGACATAGCCATTAGGGCTTATTCCAAGAAGTCCTTTGTAAGTGGTGGTGGATTTGTAATTCGATTAAGAAGCACACTGCAGTACCATAGACTTGGAGGCTTGACATTTAAGTTCTGTCGCATCAATTATCACGCGAGTACTTGAAACCGTCCGGCATAGTTGCGTCGATTTTTTCTCGTGTGGGCCATATATTAATTTGTCGTAAGCGGAAGTACATGAAATTTATCCACGTAATTCAGTATTTGGACGCTGTGCTTGGTGAATTACCAAAGCGATCTGCTAATTCTTTTAACAACAGCCCTAGTCGCAGACGCATCAAAACTAGAAGAAATTGATCTTTTACGTTCAGCTTCCTATTACGCGTCACAGGTGAGGTTTTTGGTATAACTTTTCCACCATTCCAAAAGTTGATATTTTCTGAATTGTGACCTGTATTAAGCCGATTGTATAGAGCCATAAGTTTATCGTAACTAGGCAGACCAGTGTAGAATAATAGGTCCTTGTTGTTTTCCTTTAATTTTTCTATACTAGGTTTAAGTTCATAGTAACGCTTCTCAGCAATTTTGGCTTGATGCTTTGCTTTAAGTATATCCTTCTCGGCTTCCTTCAGTTTGTAATTTTGGATATTAATTGCCCGCTTTTGGAGAGCAACTTTCAAATTCAGCTCAGAAATGCACGCTTCCAACTCTTTCACTTTTTTTAGAGCACTCACAAGTACAATCATCAGCTCCAAGACACTCGTCTGTTGAAGCGACAACCGCGATTATATCCGATACAATATCTTTAATATCAGATTCAAGAACTTCAGTATTATTTAAACTTTCAGCTGTTGGTTCTGCTGAGTAGTCTATTTTGGTACTAGTTGCAAAATTCCAGCTAAATATGGAAGGAACCGCCCCATTCCCCAAATAATTCGCCCCATTAACTCGTGTAGGTTCATAATCAGTTGTTTTAAAATGTTTGGAGCACATATATATGTATTTCACCGGGTTATAAATATAGTCTCGACGGTGGACTTGCTTAAGCCAAAGCAATCTCTCTCTCTCTCTCTCGACGTTACGATATGACCCCAAGACAACCACCAGCGACCACCACTGTTAAAAAGCCTACAGTAATCATGAAACCCTGCCCACATTGTGGTAACGTATTTAAGAGGGACCAAGGCATAAGAGTGCATATTTAGAACTCGCATAAGGAAATATCACGCGCCATGGTGACCGCCAAGTATAAAACTAAGCATAGCAATCCGCCGGACGCGCATACGCCAAGGGATGTTAACGCTACTCATTCGCGGAGGGACGTACCTAGCTCTACGAATGTAAATCAGATTTCAGGTGACTCGCTTGACACAAGGCCGCGACAGCTCTGCGAGGGCCCAATGATTGAAGTACAAACATCTACGCCCAAATCGTTCCCAGAAATTGCAGTTCTCGAGACACACCTTTCGGAGTTGCATACCCATCTTGATTGCAAAGAATTCGACTCTATCTGCCGGGACCAAGTTGGTCCAGACGTCATCCGGCAATTCGGTCATCCTCAGCGGCTCTTCCTTGACATCCCCTACCACCGTCTGACACGCAAGACAATTCCTAATTTTGGTTTCAACCATTTCGTCTATTCCTGGGAACCAGACCCTCTCTCGTAGTAGCCTCTTCGTCTTGACGATCCCTTGATGTCCGATGTGTGCCAGATCCACGCATTGCTCTCTCAATCCTAAGGGTATAATGATTCTTGAACCCCTGAGCAATATTCCACTGTCATGTGCCGCTAGTTCCCTCCGGATCTTCTTATACTGGGTTAGATCTTTGCCGGAAAATTCTGAACCCGAGCCTCCCAGTTTGCCAAGTTCTTGGATTACCGTCTGCAATGTCGGATCTTTGAGGGTCTCTTCTATGATCGTTTCTTTGGAAATGGCTTTCGGGATAGTACAGTCCACTATGTAGCTGATGTAAGCTTCCAAATCATCGTTCTCTTCCGGAGTGGAACAGGGTTCTGGGTGACGTGAGAGATAGTCGGATGGATTGTCCTTCCCTGGCCGGTATAGTATGTCAAACGTGTACTGTTGGATTTTGACACACATCCGTTCAATCCTTGCCGAGGTTCTCAGGTGGGGCTTCTCTATGATGTGGACTAACGGCTGATGATCCGTGTAGACGGTGAACTTGACGCCGTAGACAAAAAGATGGTAGTGGTCTATCGCCCATTGGACTGCAAGGAGTTCCCTCTCAATTTGTGAATACCGACGCTGGACGTCGGTTAACGACTTGCTGGCGTATGCTACCACCCTGACCGTCTTCGTGCATGGATCTTCTTGGCTTAGAATTGCTCCCAATCCTACCGGACTTGCGTCCACCACCAAGTTCGTCTTATACTTCGGGTTAAAATAGGCTAATTTTACATCGGCAGCTAGACGAGTCTTGAGCGTAGTGAATGCCTGTTGATGTTCTTCTGTCCAAGCCATCGGCGTATCCTTCTTTAACAGCTGCCTTATCGGGAACGTTATCGTTGCCAGGTCGGGAATAAATCTTCCACTATATTGGATCATACCAATCAAGCTGTGTACTTCTTCTACCGTAGTTGGGGGTTGCAGCGATGTGAATGCAGTTATTTTAGCTGGATCCACCGATATTCCCTTGTCTGATAACACGAATCCAAAGAAAAGCAAGGAACTCTGTCCGAAGAGGCACTTGTTTGCGTTCAACGTCAGCCCTGACTCCTGCAATCGACGTAAGATTTGCTCTAGTCTTTGGTCATGTTCTTCCTTCGAAGGTCCACAAACAAGTATGTCATCGCTGGCGTTAATGGTCCCCGGAATCCCTGCAATGACTTGTGATATTACGTCTTGAAATAGCTCGGCAGCGGATGACACCCCAAAGAATAGTCGCTTGTATCTTCGCAGCCCGACGTGCGTAGAAAACGTTGTTATCCTCCTTGACTCCTCATCCAGTTCGAGTTGATGGTACCCCATTCTCAGGTCAATCTTCGAGAACAGCCTTGCTCCATTGGCTACGGCCAATATGTCTTCCGTCGTGGGTGTAATATGACGTTCTCTCTTGATAGCCGTGTTGGGAAGTCTCATGTCAACACACATGCGATACTCCTTCTTTCTCTGGCTAGCTCCCGTCAGCCCCTGGTTCTGTTCACGCTTTGGTATCAGGACAATCGGTGAAACCCAGGGCGTCGGCCCATTTGCTCGTTCTATTATGTCCTCTGCTTCTAATCGTTCCAGTTCCTTTTCCACGACGTCCCTCATCGCAAAAGGAATTCTTCTGTGAGGCTGGATTTTCCCCGGTACCGATTCATCGATGTGGAGATGCGCCTGGTACCCTTTCAGTTTGCCAATTCCGGTGAATAGATCCGGAAATACCGCCTTCCAATCAATTGTTTCCGAGATTGTTCCAATTTCCTGGACTTCGTCCGTCAATATCTTGATCAACCCAAGGTTTTCCGCGGTTTTGAATCCCAGTACGGATATCGACCTGCATCCAACCACGTATATGTATGCCTTTTCTTCTTTTTTCTGTGTCGCGAAGGTAATCTTGCAGCGTCCTAGTACCGGTAATCGCTTCCTGGACCCATATGCTCGTAGCTCAACTGACGTTCCCTTCACTGGTGGTAGACCTAGCTTCTTGTAAGTCTCCTCCCCCATGACGTTTACAGTCGCTCCGGTATCGATGGTCATTAACACGTCTTTGCCATTGAGTGATACCATTGCCTTCGGTGACCCGTCCGTCGCTGAACTGTTTACTGAGTTGATGTACTCTTCGTTCCTTTCGTCCCCTTCCGAGCTGGTACTCTCCGAGCTTACTTTCTCTAACACTCGGACCTTGTGAGATTTCTCCCGTGTATCCCGCTGTGTCCATTGACAGCACCTGGTGAAATGATTCGCTTTCTTGCACTTGGAGCATATTTTACCCTTGGCTGGACAACCTTTTCTTCCGTGAGGCCATTCGTATCCGCAATTGCGACATGATTGGTCCTGTGGTAGAGGCATGCGATCTGATTTCCTTGCCTCCTCTCGCCTAGGCCCCCTGAACTTGTTGTGAGTGACTGCCTCGACTCTTTCTTTACCAGTCTCTGGTCCCGACCTTTCCATTGCAGCTGCTTGACGATCCGTTGCTTCGTCCAGACGACCTTGTTTCAAGATATCTTCCATGGACAAATTTGGGTCCCGAAGCGCAGCTCTCCTCAACCGCTTGGAGTTGACTCCCATTATGAACTGAGACTTGACTTCGCGTGATACGTCGTGGAAATCGCAATGCGTTGATAATTTTCTTAATCGAATATGGAAGTCGTCGAGTGACTCATCTTCGCCTTGCTTCGCTTGTTTGAAGACGAAGACTTCGTACTCCGTATTGCGTTGAGGAGCGAAATGTAGCGCGAGCGCGGCCTTGGCTTCATCATAGGTAGTCCCGGTCTGCGTTAAAGTCGAAAAGATATCAAATACGTCATCCCCCGCCGTGTGAAGTAACAGTGCACGTTTACGCGTGTCACTGGTGACGTTCATGGCAACCAAGTAGATGTCAAAGCGTTGAATCCATTTTTCCCAACGTGAAGCTACAGCGGTCGAGTCGTTGAGTAGGGTAAACGGCGCAAGAGCTGGCAAATTGGCGGACGTCATGATACGATCCCCGTAACGCGACTAGCGTACCCCGAACGTAATGGTTGACCGGCGTCCGTGACGTTAAAGATGATCCCCGTAACGCGACTATAGCGTACCCCGAACGTAATGGTTGACCGGCGTCCGTGACGTTAAAGACGATCCCCGTAACGCGACTATAGCGTACCCCGAACCGTAAAACCGACTGTTAAGCGCGATTCAAGGTAAAGTAACTTTATTCCACTCGCTCTAACCGGGAACTCCCCTTATCTAGCGGAGAGCCCCGTTTATATACAATCTATTATCTATGCCCCTGCTGGGCTACACGCGGAGTAACGATATCACACTAGCCTCTGTCATTAGTCGTCTTTCGGGCCCGAAGCATACCGCCTCAAAATTCTACGAGTCTCGCAAGCGTAGAGGGGATAAAGCTAAAGACAAGGGTTTTAAAAACTCGACGAACCCACACAACCAGTGAAAAAAGCGGCTTGTGAAGAGTCGGGAGGAATGTAACTATGAAGTTGTGCAGTATGACTATTATAATCGTCGAAGGAAAGCCTGGAGGGCGGTTACTAAAAACAATCTGATGTTACATGTCAAGTTCCAATTGGAGATATCCAAAAGCACTTTGAAAACCTACTTGCACAACCGAACCTACACATTAGATCTCAGTACGGCGAAGAGCTGACGCTACAGAACGAGAATGAAATTGACCAACCTTACACGGTGGAAGAAATTGTAGCCGCCATGAAAGGTGTAGCCATAGACACCGCCCCTGGCCCTGACAGAGTGTTGATGAGATCTATTAAGGAAACCAACTGTGCTAAAATCATAGCTATGATCGGTACGCTCATGTAACAATGGTCCTACGTACCGTCGCCTCTTAAAAATGCAAGAGCGGTCCTAATACATAAGGGGGGAGACGAGAAGGACTTAAATAATTGGCGGTCCATCATGATTTTCCCGATTGTTAGAAGAATCATCGAGAGGGCGATAGACAAGAGGATAAGGAAGCAATTCCAACCCTGTGCTGCATAAAGAGGTTTTATACCAACCCCCGGTACGCACATAAACTCCTCTCAAGTTAATGGCGTATTGCAAGTTTCAAAGAACAAGAAAATAGATAGTTCAATTGTATTTCTGGATGTGGCAAAGGCTTTTGACAACATTAGTCAACAGCACATCCAGAAAACTCTTCAAGTACTTCCGTTTTCAAGGAAACAGCGAGCACTTATACAACTCCTTATTACGGACAATGAAGTACAAATAGAAGCGAACCGCAAGAAAACAGGAAAGATTCAAATCAGAAGAGGTGCACCCCAAGAGGCACCGCTCTCTCCAATGTTATTTAACGCGGCCATTGATTTTATTCTAAAGGAATTAACTGAGGAAACCGTAGCCGAAAATCATGGCTTTGAATTGATTCAGGGAGAGAAATCGCTTTCCGGTTTGGGATTCGCAGATGATACTGTAGCCATAGCCAAGAACAAAGACTCCGCGGCAGTTTTGGTCCAAATGGTCATTGATGGCCCACGGTAAATCGGTCTATCCGTCAACTGTAAGAAAAGTAAGGCTATTGTTATAAATAAAGGGAAATTAGATGTCAGTTTTGACGTCCTGACGTCACTAAATGGTGACGTGATCCCGATTTTCAAACATAACGAACGTGTCAAATATCTTGGAATCGATTTCAATTCTGAAATAGTCTTAGATAAATTTTATGTGCTGGACACAGTGTCGACAAACCTCAACCTACTAGTGGCCAGCCCACTTCTACAACCAAGACAAAAATTTAACGTCATAAACCAGTTCCTGTGGCCATCGGTGGTGTATCCCTTGCAAAATGCACCTTTGAAAAATTTGACTAAACCATTTCTGAAGGAAATAGATACCTCCATTCGTGGTGCTATAAAGCAAATCATTATGATCCCAAATGATAGTCCAGACAAGATGTTTTACTCCCCAAGGCGGTTAAGGGGTTTGGGAATTGTATGCGCTACATGGGAGGCTTATCTTCAGCACTATAGCATCGCACTGAAGCTGGCGAAGATTGGAGACCCAACCCTTCATGCATGCCGCGACTTTGAGGCAGAACGAGTGGAGTGTCTTGAAAAGTTAAACATCGCAGGTGACCCGACAGAGGTCATACCCTCATCCCAAAAACTACGGGACCTACTGCGGAAAAGCGCATTTGAAGATTGGTCCAATCTACCTGGCAAAGGCCTCGGAGTTGCGCAATTTTCCGATGCATGGTTGACCACCGGGAAGGGCATATCCTCGTCGCAATGGACCTCGGCAATTAAAATGAATTCGAATTGTTGCGCAACACGCGGAACTAAGGGTCGCTCGGACAGCACAACCTCATGTCGTTACTCTAACTGCATGAAGAAAGAAACACTATGTCACGTGCCCCAAGAATGCCCACATTCCAACGAGTTGGTCATCGCAAGACATAATCGAGTTGTTAATTTAATTTAAAACATTTGCAAACAGGCTGGCTACGAAGTTTTCAAGGAAGTACACTGTAGAGACGAAAATGGGAGCAACAAGCGCGCGGACTTGATCGTAATCGATAGAAAGTTCCAAGCCCTGGGAACGGATTTGTTAGATTCGAATGGCAGTAACACCCGCGGATACACCCACACACACACACATACGGGCACACGATTGACACTTGGGGACCGGTAAGGAGTGATTGACATCTGAGGACCCAATTAACTATAGTTCATTAAAAAGAGGATTTCATAATTAGTTGAGCGCCGTAAAGCATATAATTAAACACTCGCTGTGGAAAAAGAACCCAAGACATTTATATGTAGGGACCTGAAAACACACGATATTTTCACCGCATAAATGGGGACCTTAATTCCAGATTACTTTCAAATTTCAGATATAGATGTCGCTAGGTGAAAGTCCCCACTTGTCAATGAAGTCACTGCGTGGATCTTGAAAGTGTATAATCAAAAAATGTCCCCAGATATAAGGTTGGAAGACTGTTTAGGTCCCCACTTGTAAACCTGAAATCAGCTCAAAACTTAAGTGTTAAGCCTTTAAAAGGTTCGATTACCTAAATTTCATTATAATAATCAATATTTAAAATATAAAATTAAAATATACATGAAATTAGAAAATGTGTGTTTAAAAGACCCCACTTGTCTGTTGAAATGACTGTGAAGGTCCCCACTTGTAAATTTATCGAGTGTGAAAAATGAAATTGAAATACCTGATGGAAATATATAGGCTTTGACACTAATTTAAAACCTAATAATTTATACACAAATGTCCCCAGATATAAGGTTGGAAGACTGTTTAGGTCCCCACTTGTAAACCTGAAATTAGCTCAAAACTTAAGTGTTAAGCTAGAAATAGGACTGATTACTTAAATTTCATTCTGATAATCAATATTTAAACTATAAAATTAAAATATACATGAAATTAGAAAATGTGTGTTTAAAAGACCCCACTTGTCTGTTGAAATGACGGTGAAGGTCCCCACTTGTAAATTTATCGAGTGTGAAAAATGAAATTGAAATACTTGACTGAACCATATAGGCTTTGACACTAATTTAAAACCTAATAATTTATACACAAATGTCCCCAGATATAAGGTTGGAAGACTGTTTAGGTCCCCACTTGTAAACCTGAAATCAGCTCAAAACTTAAGTGTTAAGCCTTTAAAAGGTCCGATTACCTAAATTTCATTATAATAATCAATATTTAAACTATAAAATTAAAATATACATGAAATTAAAAAATGTGTGTTTAAAAGACCCCACTTGTCTGTTGAAATGACGGTGAAGGTCCCCACTTGTAAATTTATCGAGTGTGAAAAATGAAATTGAAATACTTGATTGAACCATATAGGCTTTGACAATAATTTAAAACCTAATAATTTATACACAAATGTCCCCAGATATAAGGTTGGAAGACTGTTTAGGTCCCCACTTGTAAACCAGAAATTAGCTCAAAACTTAAGTGTTAAGCAAGAAATAGGACTGATTACTTAAATTTCATTCTGATAATCAATATTTAAACTATAAAATTAAAATATACATGAAATTAGAAAATGTGTGTTTAAAAGACCCCACTTGTCTGTTGAAATGACTGTGAAGGTCCCCACTTGTAAATTTATCGAGTGTGAAAAATGAAATTGAAATACTTGATTGAACCATATAGGCTTTGACACTAATTTGAAACCTAATAGTTTATACACAAATGTCCCCAGATTTAAGGTTGGAAGACTGTTTAGGTCCCCACTTGTAAACCTGAACTTAGCTCAAACCTTAAGTGTTAAGCTAGAAATAGGACTGATTACTTAAATTTCATTCTAATAATCAATATTTAAACTATAAAATTAAAATATACATGAAATTAGAAAATGTGTGTTTAAAAGACCCCACTTGTCTGTTGAAATGACGGTGAAGGTCCCCACTTGTAAATTTATCGAGTGTGAAAAATGAAATTGAAATACTTGATTGAACCATATAGGCTTTGACACTAATTTAAAACCTAATAATTTATACACAAATGTACCCAGATATAAGGTTGGAAGACTGTTTAGGTCCACACTTGTAAACCTGAAATCAGCTCAGAACTTAAGTGTTAAGCCTTTAAAAGTCCGATTACCTAAATTTCATTATAATAATCAATATTTAAACTATAAAATTAAATATACATGAACTTAGAAAATGTGTGTTTAAAAGACCCCACTTGTAAATTTATCGAGTGTGAAAAATGAAATTGAAATACTTGATTGAACCGTATAGGCTTTGACACTAATTCAAAACCTAATAATTTATACACAAATGTCCCCAGATATAAGGTTGGAAGACTGTTTAGGTCCCCACTTGTGAACCAGAAATTAGCTCAAAACGTAAGTGTTAAGCTAGAAATAGACTGATTACTTAAATTTCATTCTAATAATCAATATTTAAACTATAAAATTAAAATATACATGAAATTAGAAAATGTGTGTTTAAAAGACCCCACTTGTCTGTTGAAATGACGGTGAAGGTCCCCACTTGTAAATTTATCGAGTGTGAAAAATGAAATTGAAATACTTGATTGAACCATATGGGCTTTGACACTAATTTAAAACCTAATAATTTATACACAAATGTCCCCAGGTATAAGGTTGCAAGACTGTTTAGGTCCCCACTTGTAAACCTGAAATCAGCTCAAAACTTAAGTGTTAAGCCTTTAAAAGTCCGATTACCTAAATTTCATTATAATAATCAATATTTAAACTATAAAATTAAAATATACATGAAATTAGAAAATGTGTGTTTAAAAGACCCCACTTGTCTGTTGAAATGACGGTGAAGGTCCCCACTTGTAAATTTATCGAGTGTGAAAAATGAAATTGAAATACTTGATTGAACCATATAGGCTTTGACAATAATTTAAAACCTAATAATTTATACACAAATGTCCCCAGATATAAGGTTGGAAGACTGTTTAGGTCCCCACTTGTAAACCTGAAATTAGCTCAAAACTTAAGTGTTAAGCTAGAAATAGGACTGATTACTTAAATTTCATTCTGATAATCAATATTTAACTATAAAATTAAAATATACATGAAATTAGAAATGTGTGTTTAAAAGACCCCACTTGTCTGTTGAAATGACTGTGAAGGTCCCCACTTGTAAATTTATCGAGTGTGAAAAATGAAATTGAAATACTTGATTGAACCATATAGGCTTTGCACTAATTTAAACCTAATAATTTATACACAAATGTCCCCAGATATAAGGTTGGAAGACTGTTTAGGTCCCCACTTGTAAACCTGAAATCAGCTCAAAACTTAAGTGTTAAGCCTTTAAAAGGTCCGATTACCTAAATTTCATTATAATAATCATATTTAAACTATAAAATTAAATATACATGAAATTAGAAATGTGTTGTTTAAAAGACCCCACTTGTCTGTTGAAATGACGGTGAAGTCCCCACTTGTAAAT
>JAEQBA010000703.1:0-24223 GCA_019434445.1 Phalangium opilio
CCTGAGACCTCACACACCGCTCCCGGATGGGCTCGAACCACCAACCTTTCGGTTAACAGCCGAACGCGCTAACCATCGCGCCACGGAAGCCCAAAAAATAAATGGTCGTCAGGTATTGTGGAAAAACTTTGGCTTTTTACGTTACATTTGAGATCCCACAACACCGCTACCGGGTGGGCTGGAACCACCAACCTATTGGTTAACAGCCGAACGCGCTAACCATTGAGCCACGGAAGCTCAGAAATTAAATGGTTATCACGTATTGTGGAAAAGTTTTGAATTTTTACGCTACATCTGAGACCCCACAACACCTCTCCCGGGTGGGCTCGAACCACCAACCTTTCGGTTAACAGCTGAACGCGCTAACCATTTCGCCACGGAAGCCCAAAATTAAATGTTTCGTTCAGATATGTGTAAAAACTCGGACATTTTACGTTTATCTGAGACCTCACACCACTGCTCCCGGGAGGGCCTCAAACCACCAGTCCTTTGGATAACAGCTGAACGCGCAAACCATTGCGCCACGGAAGCCCAAAAAGTAAAGGTCGTCAGGTATTGTGGAAAAACTTTGGCTTTTTACATTACATTTGAGACTTCACAACACCGCTCCCGGGTGGGCTCGAACCACCAGTTTTTTGAATAAACAGCTGATCGCGCTAACCATTGCGCCACGGAAGCCCAAAAATTAAATGGTCGTCAGTATTGTGGAAAAACTCGGACATTTTACGTTACATCTGAGACCTCACACCACTGCTCCCGGGAGGATCAAACCACCATTCTTTTGAATAACAGCTGAACGCGCTAACCATTGCGCCACGGAAGCCCAAAAATTAATGGTCGTCAGGTAATGTGGAAAAACTTTGGCTTTTTACGTCACATCTGAGACCTCACAACACCGCTCCCGGATGGGCTCGAACCACCAACCTTTCGGTTAACAGCCGAACGCGCTAACCATCGCGCCACGGAAGCCCAAAAAATAAACGGTCGTCAGGTATTGTGGAAAAACTTTGGCTTTTTACGTTACATTTGAGACCCCACAACACCGCTCCGGGTGGGCTCGAACCACCAACCTATTGGTTAACAGCCGAACGCGCTAACAATGAGCCACGGAAGCTCAGAAAATAAATGGTTATCATGTATTGTGGGAAAGTTTTGAATTTTTACGCTACATCTGAGACCCCCACAACACGTCTCCCGAGTGGGATTGAACCACCAACCTTTCGGCTAACAGCTGAACGGGCGAACCATTGCGCCACGGAAGCCCAAAATTAAATTTTCGTCAGGTATTGTGGAAAACTTTGGCTTTTTACGTTACATTTGATATCCCAACACCGCTACCGGGTGGACTCGAACCACCAACCTATTGGTTAACAGCCGAACGCGCTAACCATTGAGCCACGGAAGCTCAGAATTAAATGGTTATCACGTATTGTGGAAAATTTTGAATTTTTACGCTACATCTGAGACCCCACAACACCGTTCCCGGGTGGGCTCGAACCACCAACCTTTCGGTTAACAGCTGAACGCGCTAACCATTGCGCCACGGAAGCCCAAAAATTAAATGTTCGTCAGATATTGTGGAAACTCGGACATTTTACGTTATATCTGAGACCTCACACCACTGCTCCCGGGAGGGCTCAAACCACCAGTCTTTTGATAACAGCTGAACGCGCTAACCATTGCGCCACGGAAGCCCAAAAAATAAGGGTCGTCAGGTATTGTGGAAAAACTTTGGCTTTTACGTTACATTGATATCCCACACACCGCTACCGGGTGGACTCGAACCACCAACCTATTGGTTAACAGCCGAACGCGCTAACCATTGAGCCACGGAAGCTCAGAAATTAAATGTTATCACGTATTGTGGAAAAGTTTTGAATTTTTACGCTACATCTGAGACCCCACAACACCTTTCCCGGGTGGGCTCGAACCACCAACCTATTGGTTAACAGCCGAACGCGCTAACCATTGAGCCACGGAAGCTCAGAAAATAAATGGTATCATGTATTGTGGAAAAGTTTTGACTTTTACGCTACATCTGAGACCCACAACACCGTCTCCCGGGTGGGCTTGAACCACCAACCTTTCGGCTAACAGCTGAACGGGCGAACCATTGCGCCACGGAAGCCCAAAAATTAAATTTTCGTCAGGTATTGTGGAAAAACTCTGACATTTTACGTTACATCTGAGACCTCACAACACCGCTCCCGGGAGGGCTCAAACCACCAGTCTTTTGAATAACAGCTGAACGCGCTAACCATTGCGCCACGGAAGCCCAAAAATTAAATGGTCGTCAGGTATTGTGGAAAAACTTTGGCTTTTTACGTTACATTTGAGATCCCACAACACTGCTCCCGGGTGGGCTCGAACCACCAACCTATTGGTTAACAGCCGAACGCGCTAACCATTGCGCCACGGAAGCCCAGAAATTAAATGGTCGTCAGGTATTGTGGAAAAACTCTGACATTTTACGTCACATCTGAGACCTCACAACACCGCTCCCGGATGGGCTTGAACCACCAACCTTTCGGTTAACAGCCAAACGCGCTAGCCATCGCGCCACGGAAGCCCAAAAAATAAATGGTCGTCAGGTATTGTGGAAAAACTTTGGCTTTTTACGTTAAATTTGAGATCCCACAACACCGTTACCGGGTGGGCTCGAACCACCAGCCTATTGGTTAACAGCCGAACGCGCTAACAATTGAGCCACGGAAGCTCAGAAAATAAATGGTTATCATGCATTGTGGAAAAGTTTTGAATTTTTACGCTACATCTGAGACCACAGAACACCTCTCCCGGGTGGGCTCGAACCACCAACCTTTCGGTTAACAGCCGAACGCGCTAACTATTGCGCCACGGAAGCCCAAAAATTAAATGGTCGTCAGGTATTGTGGAAAACTCGGAATTTTTACGTTACATCTGAGACCCCACACCACTGCTCCCGGGAAGGCTCAAACCACCAGTCTTTTGAATAACAGCTGAACGCGCTAACCATTGCGCCACGGAAGAACAAAAATTAAATGGTCGTCAGGTATTGGAGAAAACTTTGACATTTTACGTCACATCTGAGACCTCACAGCACCGCTCCCGGATGGGCTTGAACCACCAACCTTTCGTTAACAGCCGAACGCGCTAACCATTGCGCCACGGAAGCCCAAAAAATAAATGTCGTCAGGTATTGTGGAAAACTTTGGCTTTTTACGTTACACTTGAGATCCCACAACACCGTTACCGGTGGGCTCGAACCACCAACCTATTGGTTAACACCGAACGCGCTAACCATTGAGCCACGGAAGCTCAGAAATTAAATGGTTGTCATGTATTGTGGAAAAGTTTTGAATTTTTACGCTACATCTGAGACCCCACAACACCTCTCCCGGGTGGGCTCGAACCACCAACCTTTCGGTTAACAGCCGAACGCGCTAACCATTGCGCCACGGAAGCCCAAAAATTAAATGGTCGTCAGGTATTGTGGAAAAACTCGGACATTTTACGTTACATCTGAGACCTCACACCACTGCTCCCGGGAAGGCTCAAACCACCAGTCTTTTGAATAACAGCTGAACGCGCTAACCATTGCGCCACGGAAGCCCAAAAATTAAATGGTCGTCAGGTATTGTGGAAAAACTTTGGCTTTTTACGTTACATCTGAGACCTCACAACATCGCTCCCGGATGGGCTCGAACCACCAACCTTTCGGTTAACAGCCGAACGCGCTAACCATTGAGCCACGGAAGCCCAAAAAATAAATGGTCGTCAGGTATTGTGGAAAAACTTTGGCTTTTTACGTTACATTTGAGACCCCACAACACCGTCCCGGGTGGGCTCGAACCACCAACCTATTGGTTAACAGCCGAACGCGCTAACATTGAGCCACGGAAGCTCAGAAATAAATGGTTTTCAGGTATTGTGGAAAAGTTTGAATTTTTACGCTACATCTGAGACCCCACAACACGTCTCCCGGGTGGGCTTGAACCACCAACCTTTCGGTTAACAGCTGAACGCGCGAACCATTGCGCCACGGAAGCCCAAAAATTAAATTTCGTCAGGTATTGTGGAAAAACTCTGACATTTTACGTTACATCTGAGACCTCACAACACCGCTCCCGGGAGGGTTCAAACCACCAACCTTTTAATTAACAGCCGAACGCGCTAACCATTGCGCCACGGAAGCCCAAATTAAATGGTCGTCAGGTATTGTGGAAAAAACTGTGGCTTTTTACGTTACATTTGAGATCCCACAACACTGCTCCCGGGTGGGCTCGAACCACCAACCTATTGGTTAACAGCCGAACGCGCTAACCATTGCGCCACGGAAGAACAAAAATTAAATGGTCGTCAGGTATTGTGGAAAAACTCTGACATTTTACGTCACATCTGAGACCTCACAACACCGCTCCCGGATGGGCTTGAACCACCAACCTTTCGGTTAACAGCCGAACGCGCTAGCCATCGCGCCACGGAAGCCCAAAAAATAAATGGTCGTCAGGTATTGTGGAAAAACTTTGGCTTTTTACGTTACATTTGAGATCCCACAACACCGTTACCGGGTGGGCTCGAACCACCAGCCTATTGGTTAACAGCCGAATGCGCTAACATTGAGCCACGGAAGCTCAGTAATTAAATGGTTATCATGTATTGTGGAAAAGTTTTGATTTTTACGCTACATCTGAGACCACAGAACACCTCCCCGGGTGGGCTTGAACCACCAACCTTTCGGTTAACAGCCGAACGCGCTACCATCGCGCCACGGAAGCCAAAAAATAAAGGGTCGTCAGGTATTGTGGAAAAACTTGGCTTTTTACGTTACATTGAGATCCCACAACACCGCTACCGGGTGGGCTCGAACCACTATCCTATTGGTTAACAGCCGAATGCGCTAACCATTGCGCCACGGAAGAACAAAATTAAATGGTCGTCAGGTATTGTAGAAAAACTCTGACATTTTACGTCACAGCCGAACGCGCTAGCCATCGCGCCACGGAAGCCCAAAAAATAAAGGGTCGTCAGGTATTGTGGAAAACTTGGCTTTTTACTTACACTTGAGATCCCATAACACCTCTCCCGGGTGGGCTCGAATCACCAACCTTTCGGTTAACAGCTGAACGCGCTAACCATTGCGCCACGGAAGAACAAAAAGTAAATGTTCGTCAGGTATTTTGGAAAAACTCTGTTTTTTTTACGTTACATCTGACCTCACAAACACCGCTCCCGGGTGGGCTCGAACCACCAACCTTTCGGTTAACAGCCGAACGCGCTAACTATTGCGCCACGGAAGCCCAAAAATTAAATGGTCGTCAGGTATTGTGGAAAAACTCGGACATTTTACGTTACATCTGAGACCTCACACCACTGCTCCCGGAGGGCTCAAACCACCAGTCTTTTGAATAACAGCTGAACGCGCTAACAATTGCGCCACGGAAGCCCAAAAATTAAATGGTCGTCAGGTATTGTGGAAAAACTTTGGCTTTTTCCGTTACATTTGAGATCCCACAACACCGCTACCGGGAGGGCTCAAACCACCAGTCTTTTGAATAACAGCTGAACGCGCTAACCATTGCGCCACGGAAGCCCAAAATTAAATGGTCGTCAGGTATTGTGGAAAGTCTTTGACTTTTTACGTTACATTTGAGACTTCACAACACCGCTCCCGGGTGGGCTCGAACCACCAACCTTTCGGTTAACAGCCGAACGCGCTAGCTATTGCGCCACGGAATCTCGAAAATTAAATGGTCGTCAGGTATTGTGGAAAAGTTTTGACTTTTTACGCTACATATGAGACCCCACAACACCCCCCCCCCCGGGTGGGCTCGAACCACCAACCTTTTGGTTAACAGCCGAACGCGCTAACCATTGAGGCATGGATGCTCAGAAATTAAACGGTTATCACTTATTGTGGAAAAGTTTTGACTTTTTACGCTACATCTGAGACCCCACAAAACCTCTCCCGGGTGGGCTCGAACCACCAACCTATTGGTTAACAGCCGAACGCGCTAACCATTGAGCCACGGAAGCTCAGAAATTAAATGGTTATCACGTATTGTGGAAAAGTTTTGAATTTTTACGCTACATCTGAGACCCCACAACACCTCTCCCGGGTGGGCTCGAACCACCAAGCTTTCGGTTAAAAAGCTGAACGCGCTAACCATTGCGCCACGGAAGCCAAAAAATTAAATGTTCGTCAGGTATTGTGTAAAAACTCGGACATTTTACGTTACATCTGATACCTCACACCACTGCTCCCGGGATGGCTCAAACCACCAGTCTTTGAATAACAGCTGAACGCTCTAACCATTGCGCCAAGGAAGCTCAGGAATGAAATTATACAAAAACGTCTTTGTTTGGACCAAGACCGAAAAAACCAACGATATGAGTGAGGTTTATCAATTGACTGAAGCTTCAGATATTGAAATTTTTCTTTAAGTATTTTAGTAGTTTAATCCTTAATCACTATTTAATTCAATCAACTGATTTTACTCTTAATCGATCTATTCCCTCTAAATTTATTCAAAAAATTGCATATCTCCGCTTTTTCAAGAACAATTCCATTTTCCGAAAACATTTTATCATGAAATTAATTATTTTGAAGGGAGTACGTTTAGAGGGATCAATAATTAATATTTGAAATATTCTACTGAATTTCTAAGAAGAGCACCCATACACTGCAAGCACGGATGACTGCAAAATTTTATATCATAACTCGTTTAGAGTGAAGTGATTTATATATTAATTCCGCTGAAAAGAATATAAAATGACATTGTACAGTACTGAGAAATTTTTCTTTTTATGGAATCTTTACACTAACCTTTGGTTATTTTTATGCTTATAAAATATTTTTCCCGTCCATGAAAGGAGAGCTACCTACTAAAAGCAACCACATGGGACAAAAGTTGTTCCTTTTCCTTTGGTAAACGACATTATTTTATTAGTCCGAGCAAAATAAATTACTCTTAATCATATTTTATCGAATATCAGTCTTCTCAACAAATTGTAACCGTTGAAAAAACATTTTTTGGTGCAAACTTGAAAATTTCTCAAGCCACATACATTTAAACCAATGTCCGTCAAGGTGCTTACAAGTTAAGGAACATCGATACGAAATCCCTTCAAAATAATTAATTTCATGATAAAATGTTTTCGGAAAATGGAATTGTTCTTGAAAAAGCGGAGATATGCAATTTTTTGAATAAATTTAGAGGGAATAGATCGATTAAGAGTAAAATCAGTTGATTGAATTAATTAGTGATTAAGGATTAAACTACTAAAAATACTTAAAGAAAAATTTCAATATCTAAAACTTCAGTCAATTGATAAACCTCACTCATATCGTTGGTTTTTTCGGTCTTGGTCCAAACAAAGACGTTTTTGTATAATATCTGTCACTTCAGTCTTAAGGCAGTAGTCAACTCTTAACAGGCTGAAAATGTCATTTCCCGTCCCTATTATCTAAGGAACCAAAAATGCTATTAGTTAGCGGTTGCTATTAGTTAGCGGTTTTGAATAAAATATAAATCGAAATCATCTTTGGTTTGTCATACATTATTGATAATGATGGCACGAGATATTAGTGAGTATTAAATAAAATTAATAGCCTTTTCAAAATCGTAAAGTTAATTTCGTAGAACTGTTTACTTCTTAAATAAGTGCATTGATTATGGCTAAAAGTGCGCCTCTTTTTAGGGTAGAAAGAAGCTAAAATACCATTTTTTTAGAAAATTTGTGGCAATAAACAAGATAATTAGCAATAATCAGGGGTAAAAACAAATCCAATTTAGTAAAATTTTGGAACAGGGGAAATATATTCAGTTGATAAAACTTGATAATTCCAAAAACAGGTGAACATTTAGCCGCTCATAACCCTAACATGATCTATTACATCATAAATCAAATGGGTCTTAGGTTGCCTATTTATACCCTTGATGATCTATACAAATTCTTGATTATTATAATAATTTGCCCTAAAATGTTAAACTTACAGTTTTGGAGACTTGGGAGACCACAAAAATCCGAAATTGCGTTCTAACATATGAATGCTCACTGAGAATAGCCAAAATAAAATTAATATATAATTAAAAAATAATGAAACCCTGTATACCTCATATGGAAGTGTTGAATTAACTGCGCTTACGTAAACACCACTGTCTTAACTGCCAAGCGAAAACACTTTTTGTCATCTTTCCAGTAGTATTTTAAAGTGTAAAACCTAGGGTTAGGAACTTAGGATATGTTTCTAGCATGAAACGAAGCAGACTATATCAAATTCCAAAACAGAGCTGGAAATCAGCTTTTTTTATAATCTTAAAGGACGAAAGACGCTATAAAGAGTATATTACACAGACTCACCAAAATTCAACTTAAGCCTTGGCCAAAACGAACGTCGAAAAATTACTTCAAACGATAATAAAACCTCTATTAACTGTAATTTTTACCTGAATTACTTTTTTAGACGAAAATTGGACCTGATAAAAACAATTTTGGTTTTTGAGGGCGTTATAGTTCATTAGAAAATCCAAATAAAGGTGTTAAAGCTCGGATGAAATATCAAAAAAATAATAAGCGTTGCCTTACTGTCGTCTGCTATCATAGCCCACTCGATCACGCGCGTCACGACGCAAGCTGCTCGCGCTGTAGCAGCGCAGCGTCCGGGAGCGCGGATCGAGTGGGCTATGCTGCTATGAAATAAACTTTCTTACTGTCGTCTGCTATGAAATAGGGAATTCGAGGCATAATTAATTAGTTAAATTACAAAAATTAGACTTCAATTATTTAAAAACTAAGCAGGTAAGTTTCTCATTTAGTAAATACTTGTTAATTTGAAAGTATTCCGAAAACTAACTTCGCTGTAGTTTTTCCGTATCGCCTATGACAATTTCCCCAAAAAATCGGGTAAAATGTAATGCTTTTCTATGGGACGCTAACCCTAAAAAGGTGATTTTTTCGTTTAGCATTACAAACGGGTATCAAGTCATATCTACAAGGGCCTACCGGCCCTGTAGAATTGTCGTCAGGTATTGTGGAAAAACTTTGACTTTTTACGTCACATCTGAGACCTCACAACACCGCTCCCGGATGGGCTCGAACCACCAACCTTTCGGTTAACAGCCGAACGCGCTAACCTTCGCGCCACGGAAGCTCAAAAATAAATGGTCGTCAGGTATTGTGGAAAAACTTTGGCTTTTTACGTTACATTTGAGATCTCACAACACCGCTCCCGGGTGGGCTCGAACCACCAGTCTTTTGAATAACAGCTGAACGCGCTAACCATTGCGCCACGGAAGCCCAAAAATTAAATGGTCGTCAGGTATTGTGGAAAAACTTTGGCTTTTTACGTTACATTTGAGACTTCACAACACCGTTCCCGGGTGGGCTCGAACCACCAACCTTTTGGTTAACATCTGAACTCCCTAACCATTGCGCTAGGGAAGCCCAAAATTTAAATGATCGTCAGGTATTGTGGAAAAACTTTGACTTTTTACGTTACTTATAACACTTCACACCAACGTTCCCGGGTGGGCTTGAGCCACCAACCTTTCGGTTAACAGCCGAACGCACTAAGCATTGCGCCACGGAAGCCCGGAAATTAAATGATCGTCAGGTATTGTTGAAAAACTTTGTCTTTTACGTAACATCTGAGACCTCACAACACCGCTCCTGGGTGTGTTCGAACCACCAACCTTTCGGTTAACAGCCGAACGCACTAAGCATTGCGCCACGGAAGCCCGGAAATTAAATGATCGTCAGGTATTGTTGAAAAACTTTGTCTTTTACGTAACATCTGAGACCTCACAACACCGCTCCCGGGTGTGCTCGAACCACCAACCTTTCGGTTAACAGGCGAACGCGCTAACCATTGCGCAACGGAAGCCCAAAAATTAAATGGTCGTCAGGTATTTTGGAAATATTATGACTTTTTACGTTACATCTGAGAACTCACAACACCGCTCCCGGGTTGGCTCAAACCATCAACCTTTTGATTAACATCCAAACGCGCTAATCTTTGAGCCACGGAAGCTCAGAAATGAAATGGTCGTAAGGGTTTATGGAAAAACTTTGGCTTTTTACGTTACATCTGAGACCTCACAACACCGCTCCCGGGTGTGCTCGAAGCACCAACCTTTTGATTAACATCCAAACGCGCTAACCTTTGAGCCACGGAAGCCCGGAAATTAAATGATCGTCAGGTATTGTGGAAAAACTTTGGCTTTTTACGTTACATCTGAGACCTCACAACACCGCTCCCGGGTGGGCTCGAACCACCAACCTTTTGATTAACAGCTGAACTCCCTAACCATTGCGCTAGGGAAGCCCAAAATTTAAATGATCGTCAGGTATTGTGGAAAAACTTTGACTTTTTACGTTACTTATAACACTTCACACCAACGTTCCCGGGTGGGCTTGAGCCACCAACCTTTCGGTTAACAGCCGAACGCACTAAGCATTGCGCCACGGAAGCCCGGAAATTAAATGATCGTCAGGTATTGTTGAAAAACTTTGTCTTTTACGTAACATCTGAGACCTCACAACACCGCTCCTGGGTGTGTTCGAACCACCAACCTTTCGGTTAACAGCCGAACGCACTAAGCATTGCGCCACGGAAGCCCGGAAATTAAATGATCGTCAGGTATTGTTGAAAAACTTTGTCTTTTACGTAACATCTGAGACCTCACAACACCGCTCCCGGGTGTGCTCGAACCACCAACCTTTCGGTTAACAGGCGAACGCGCTAACCATTGCGCAACGGAAGCCCAAAAATTAAATGGTCGTCAGGTATTTTGGAAATATTATGACTTTTTACGTTACATCTGAGAACTCACAACACCGCTCCCGGGTTGGCTCAAACCATCAACCTTTTGATTAACATCCAAACGCGCTAATCTTTGAGCCACGGAAGCTCAGAAATGAAATGGTCGTAAGGGTTTATGGAAAAACTTTGGCTTTTTACGTTACATCTGAGACCTCACAACACCGCTCCCGGGTGTGCTCGAAGCACCAACCTTTTGATTAACATCCAAACGCGCTAACCTTTGAGCCACGGAAGCCCGGAAATTAAATGATCGTCAGGTATTGTGGAAAAACTTTGGCTTTTTACGTTACATCTGAGACCTCACAACACCGCTCCCGGGTGGGCTTGAACCACCAACCTTTCGGTTAACAGCCGAACGCACTAACCATTGCGCCACGGAAGCCCGGAAATTAAATGATCGTCAGGTATTGTGAAAAATCTTTGACTTTTTACGTTACATCTGAGACCTCACAACACCGCTCCCGGGTGGGCTCGAACCACCAACCTTTTGATTAACAGCTGAACTCCCTAACCATTGCGCTAGGGAAGCCCAAAAACTAAATGATCGTCAGGTATTGTGGAAAAACTTTGACTTTTTACGTTACTTATAACACTTCACACCAACGTTCCCGGGTGGGCTTGAGCCACCAACCTTTCGGTTAACAGCCGAACGCACTAAGCATTGTGCCACGGAAGCCCGGAAATTAAATGATCGTCAGGTATTGTTGAAAACATTTTATATTCAAAGCTTCCGGGGCGCAATGGTTAGCGCGTTCGGCTGTTAACCAAAAGGTTGGTGGTTCGAGCCCATCCGGGAGCGGTGTTGTGATGTCTCAGATGTAACGTAAAAAGTCAAAGTTTTTCCACAATACCTGACGACCATTTAATTTTTGGGCTTCCCTGTCGCAATGGTTAGAGCATTCAGCTGTTAATCAAAAGGGTGGTGGATCGAGCCCACCCGGGAATGGTGTTGTGTAACGTAAAAAGCCAAAGTTTTTCCACAATACCTGACGACCATTTAATTTCCGAGCTTCCGTGGCGCAATGGTTAGCGCGTTCGGCTGTTAACCGAAAGGTTGGTGGTTCCAGCACACCCGAGACCGGTGTTGTGTGGTTGCAGATGTGACGTCAAACGTCAAAGTTTTTCCACAATACCTGACAACCATTTAATTTCCGGGCTTCTGTGGCGCATATTTTAGCGCGTTCGGCTGTTATCCGAAAGGTTGGTGGCTCAAGCCCACCCGGGAACGTTGGTGTTAAGTTTTATAAATAACCTAAAAATTCAAAGTTTTTCCACAATACCTGACGACAATTTAATTTCCGGGCTTCCGTGGCAAGAATTAGTCAAACGATTTGTGTTTGTAAATGTTTTTGTTGTGTAGTGGTCATGGCATCCGCTTCACAATCGGAAGGACCCGGGTTCGGGACCTCGTGGGTGCGGAGAAATTCTTTTATGCTCGTTTGTTTAAATTGACAACTAAAGTAGCTCAAACAGAGTTAAGAGGTCGGTATCCCAATTGGGGTTGGTACTTCATGAGGTCGGTATCCCAATTAGGGTCATAACCTCAAGAGGTCGGAATCCCAATTGGGGTCAGTACCTCAAGAGGTCCGTATCCCAATTGGGGTCAGTACCTCAAGAGGTCGGTATCCCAATTGGGGTCAGTACCTCATGAGGTCGGTATCCCATATGGGGTCAGTACCTTTTTTCTTGAGAAGTGGTTGTCTTATCCGCCCCAAATCCGGAGAGGCCCGGGTTCGATACCGTGTAGGTGCTTCGAAGTTTTTTAAGTTTTCTAGTTCAAATTGACAACTAAATTAGCTCAAATAGCGTTCAGAAGCGTGTATCATGGCGCTGTTGGTAGCGCCGTTGAATGCTGGTGCCTGAAAGATCAATCTTCGAAGATGGTCATTACCCAATGAGGTTATGTGTAATAAAGATAGGACTCACACACAGAAGTTATTTTTTATAGTTAGTTTTTAATTCACATAAGATTTAGTCAAACGATGCCTTCATGTATATGTGTCTGCTGTGTAGTGGTTATCTCACCCGCTTAACAAACGGAAGGCGCTGGGTTCGAGACCACGAGGGTGCGGAGAAACTCTTTTATGTTCGTTTGTTTAAATTGACAACTAAATTAGTTCAAAGAGAGTGCATCATCGTGTATCGTGGCGCAGTTGGTAGCGGCATTGAATGATAGTGCCTGCAAGATGAATCGTTTAAGATGGTCAGTACCCAATAAATTATAGTCTAATGAAGATACGGGAGTTATTTTTTTAAAGTTAGTTTTTAATTCGCATAAGATTCAGTCAAACGATGCCCTCTTGTATGTGTATCTGCTTTGTAGTATCTCACCCGCTTCACACACGGAAGGCTACGGGTTCGAGACCGCGTGAATCCGGAGTTATTTTTTTTATGCTCGTTTGTTTAAATTGAAAACTAAACGCTATTCACAGGGTAAGGTAGAGAGGGGTTATCCACTCTTAAGGGTAGGGTATAGAGTGGCTATTCACTCGTTCGATGTGGCTACTATTACGAGCGCTTGGGCCGTCTTGTTTATATCTAAGCTTTCCCTCAACAAATAAACTTGCCCCTGGAAGGTAGGCTTTCCCTCAACAAATCAACTTGCCCCTGGAAGGTAGGCTTTCCCTCAACAAATCAACTTGCCCCTGGAAGGTAGACATTCCCTCAACAAATCAACTTGCCCCTGGAATGTAGGCTTTCCCTCAACAAATCAACTTGCCCCTGGAAGGTAGGCTTTCCCTCAACAAATCAACTTGCCCCTGGAAGGTAGGCTTTCCCTCAACAAATCAACTTGCCCCTGGAAGGTAGCCTTTCCCTCAACAAATCAACTTGCCCCTGGAAGGTAGGCTTTCCCTCACCAAATCAACTTGCCCCTGGAAGGTAGGCTTTCCCTCAACAAATCAACTTGCCCCTGAAAGGTAGGCTTTCCCTCAACAAATCAACTTGCCCCTGGAAGGTAGGCTTTCCCTCAACAAAACAACTTGCCCCTGGAAGGTAGGCTTTCCCTCAACAAATCAACTTGCCCCTGGAAGGTAGGCTTTCCCTCAACAAATCAACTTGCCCCTGGAAGGTAGGCTTTCCCTCAACAAATCAACTTGCCCCTGGAAGGTAGGCTTTCCCTCAACAAATCAACTTGCCCCTGGAAGGTAGGCTTTCCCTCAACAAATCAACTTGCCCCTGGAAGGTAGGCTTTCCCTCAACAAATCAACTTGCCCCTGGAAGGTAGGCTTTCCCTCAACAAATAAACTTGCCCCCGGAAGGTAGGCTTTCCCTCAACAAATCAACTTGCCCCTGAAGGTAGGCTTTCCCTCAACAAATCAACTTGCCCCTGGAAGGTAGGCTTTCCCTCAACAAATCAACTTGCCCCTGGAAGGTAGGCTTTCCCTCAACAAATCAACTTGCCCCTGGAAGGTAGGCTTTCCCTCACCAAATCAACTTGCCCCTGGAAGGTAGGCTTTCCCTCAACAAATCAACTTGCCCCTGGAAGGTAGGCTTTCCCTCAACAAATCAACTTGCCCCTGGAAGGTAGGCTTTCCCTCAACAAATCAACTTGCCCCTGGAAGGTAGGCTTTCCTTCAACAAATCAACTTGCCCCTGGAAGGTAGGCTTTCCCTCAACAAATCAACTTGCCCCTGGAAGGTAGGCTTTCCCTCAACAAATCAACTTGCCCCTGGAAGGTAGGCTTTCCCTCAACAAATCAACTTGCCCCTGGAAGGTAGGCTTTCCCTCAACAAATCAACTTGCCCCTGGAAGGTAGGCTTTCCCTCAACAAATCAACTTGCCCCTGGAAGGTAGGCTTTCCCTCACCAAATCAACTTGCCCCTGGAAGGTAGGCTTTCCCTCAACAAATCAACTTGCCCCTGGAAGGTAGGCTTTCCCTCAACAAATCAACTTGCCCCTGGAAGGTAGGCTTTCCCTCAACAAATCAACTTGCCCCTGGAAGGTAGGCTTTCCCTCAACAAATCAACTTGCCCCTGGAAGGTAGGCTTTCCCTCAACAAATCAACTTGCCCCTGGAAGGTAGGCTTTCCCTCAACAAATCAACTTGCCCCTGAAAGGTAGGCTTTCCCTCAACAAATCAACTTGCCCCTGGAAGGTAGGCTTTCCCTCAACAAATCAACTTGCCCCTGGAAGGTAGGCTTTCCCTCAGCAAATCAACTTGCCCCTGGAAGGTAGGCTTTCCCTCAACAAATCAACTTGCCCCTGGAAGGTAGGCTTTCCCTCAACAAATCAACTTGCCCCTGGAAGGTAGGCTTTCCCTCAACAAATCAACTTGCCCCTGGAAGGTAGGCTTTCCCTCAACAAATCAACTTGCCCCTGGAAGGTAGGCTTTCCCTCAACAAATCAACTTGCCCCTGGAAGGTAGGCTTTCCCTCAACAAATAAACTTGCCCCTGGAAGGTAGGCTTTCCCTCAACAAATCAACTTGCCCCTGAAAGGTAGGCTTTCCCTCAACAAATCAACTTGCCCCTGGAAGGTAGGCTTTCCCTCAACAAATCAACTTGCCCCTGGAAGGTAGGCTTTCCCTCAACAAATCAACTTGCCCCTGGAAGGTAGCCTTTCCCTCACCAAATCAACTTGCCCCTGGAAGGTAGGCTTTCCCTCAACAAATCAACTTGCCCCTGGAAGGTAGGCTTTCCCTCAACAAATCAACTTGCCCCTGGAAGGTAGGCTTTCCCTCAACAAATCAACTTGACCCTGAAAGGTAAGCTTTCTCTCAACAAATCAACTTGCCCCTGGAAGGTAGGCTTTCCCTCAACAAATCAACTTGCCCCTGGAAGGTAGGCTTTCCCTCAACAAATCAACTTGCCCCTGGAAGGTAGGCTTTCCCTCAACAAATCAACTTGCCCCTGGAAGGTAGGCTTTCCCTCAACAAATCAACTTGCCCCTGGAAGGTAGGCTTTCCCTCAACAAATCAACTTGCCCCTGGAAGGTAGGCTATCCCTCAACAAATCAACTTGCCCCTGGAAGGTAGGCTTTCCCTCAACAAATCAACTTGCCCCTGGAAGGTAGGCTTTCCCTCAACAAATCAACTTGCCCCTGGAAGGTAGGCTTTCCCTCAACAAATCAACTTGCCCCTGGAATGTAGGCTTTCCCTCAACAAATCAACTTGCCCCTGGAATGTAGGCTTTCATTTAGTTTTTGGGCTTCCCTAGCGCAATGGTTAGGGAGTTCAGCTGTTAATCAAAAGGTTGGTGGTTCGAGCCCACCCGGGAGCGGTGTTGTGAGGTCTCAGATGTAACGTAAAAAGTCAAAGATATTCCACAATACCTGATCATCATTTAATTTCCGGGCTTCCGTGGCGCAATGGTTAGCGCGTTCGGCTGTTAATCAAAGGTTGGTGGTTTGAGCCAACCCGGGAGCGGTGTTGTGTGTTTCTCAGAAAGGTTGGTGGTTCGAGCACACCAGGTAACGGTGTTGTGAGGTCTCAGGTGTTACGTAAAGACAAAGTTTTTCCACAATACCTGACGAACATTTAATTTTTGGGCTTCCGTGGCGCAATGGTTAGCGCGTTCGGATGTTAACCGAAAGGTTGGTGGTTCGAGCCTACCCGGGAAAGGTGTTGTGGGGTCTGAGATGTAGCGTAAAAATTCCAAAATTTCCACAATACGTGATAACAGTTTAATTTCTGAGCTTCCATGGCTCAATGGTTAGCGCGTTCAGCTGTTAACCAAAAGGTTGGAGGTTCGAGCCCACCCGGGGGGGTGTTGGGGTCTCAGATGTAACGTAAAAAGTCAGAGTTTTTCCACAATACCTGACGAACATTTAATTTTTGTTCTTCCGTGGCGCAATGGTTAGCGCGTTCAGCTGTTAACTGAAAGGTTGGTGGTTCGAGCCCACCCGGGAGAGGTGTTGTGGGGTCTCAGATGTAGCGTAAAAATTCAAAACTTTTCCACAATACGTGATAGCCATTTAATTTCTGACTTTCCATGGCTCAATGGTTAGCGCCTTCGGCTGTTAACCAATAGGTTGGTGGTTCGAGTCCACCCGGAAACGGTGTTGTGGGATCTCAAATGTAACGTAAAAAGCCGAAGTTTTTCCACAATACCTGAAGACCACTAAATTTTGGGCTTCCGTGGCGCAATGGTTAGCGCGTTCGGCTGTTAACCGAAAGGTTGGTTTTGAGCCAACCCGGGAGCGGTGTTGTGAGTTCTCAGAAAGGTTGGTGGTTCGAGCACACCAGGTAACGGTGTTGTGAGGTCTCAGATGTTACGTAAAAGACAAAGTTTTTCCACAATACCTGACGAACATTTAATTTTTGGGCTTCCGTGGCGCAATGGTTAGCGCGTTCGGATGTTAACCGAAAGGTTGGTGGTTTCGAGCCTACCCGGGAAAGTGTTGTGGGTCTGAGATGTAGCGTAAAAATTCCAAAATTTTCCACAATACGTGATAACAGTTTAATGTCTGAGCTTCCATGGCTCAATGGTTAGCGCGTTCAGCTGTTAACAAAAAGGTTGGAGGTTCGAGCCCACCCGGGGGGGGGGGTGTTGTGTGGTCTCAGATGTAGCGTAAAAAGTCAAACTTTTCCACAATACGTGTCAACCATTTCATTTCTGAGCTTCCGTGGCTCAATGGTTAGCGCGTTCGGCTGTTAACCAATAGGTTGGTGGTTCGAGCCCACCCGGGAGCGGTGTTGTGGGATCTCAAATGTAACGTAAAAAGTCAAAGTTTTTCCACAATACCTGACGACCATTTCATTTCTGAGCTTCTTTGGCTCCATGGTTAGCGCGTTCGGATGTTAACCAAAAGGTTGGTGGTTCGAGCCCACCCGGGAGCGGTGTTGTGAAGTCTCAAATGTAACGTAAAAAGCCAAAGTTTTTCCACAATACCTGACGACCATTTCATTTCTGAGCTTCCTTGGCTCCATGGTTAGCGCGTTCGGATGTTAACCAAAAGGTTGGTGGTTCGAGCCCACCCGGGAGCGGTGTTGTGAAGTCTCAAATGTAACGTAAAAAGCCAAAGTTTTTCCACAATACCTGACGACCATTTAATTTTTGGGCTTCCGTGGCGCAATGGTTAGCGCGTTCGGCTGTTAACCGAAAGGTTGGTGGTTCGAGCCCACCCGGGAGCGGTGTTGTGAGGTCTCAGATGTAACGTAAAAGTCAGAGTTTTTCCACAATACCTGACGAACTATTCATTTTGGGCTTCCGTGGCGCAATGGTTAGCGCGTTCAGCTGTTATTCAAAAGACTGGTGGTTTGAGCCCTCCCGGGAGCAGTGGTGTGAGGTCTCAGATGTAACGTAAAATGTCCGAGTTTTTAGCGCGTTCAGCTGTTAACCGAAAGGTTGGTGATTCGAGGCTACCCGGGAAAGGTGTTGTGGGGTCTCAGATGCAGCTAAAAATTCAAAACTTTCCACAATACGTGATAACCATTTAATTTCTAAGCTTCCATGGCTCAATGGTTAGCGCGTTCGGCTGTTAACCAAAAGGTTGGTGGTTCGAGCCCACCCGGGAGGGGTGTTGTGGGTCTCAGATGTAGCGTAAAAATTCAAAACTTTTCCGCAATACGTGATAACCGTTTAATTTCTGAGCTTCCATGGCTCAATGGTTAGCGCGTTCGGCTGTAACCAAAAGGTTGGTGGTTCGAGCCCACCCGGGGGGTGTTGTGGGGTCTCAGATGTAGCGTAAAAAGTCAAAACTTTTCCACAATACCTGACTACCATTTAATTTTCGGGCTTCCGTAGCGTAATAGTTAGCGCGTTCGGCTGTTAACCGAAATTTTGGTGGTTCGAGCCCACCCAGGAGCGGTGTTGTGAGGTCATATGTAACGTAAAAAGTCAGAGTTTTCCACAATACCTGACGAACATTTACTTTTTGTTCTTCCATGGCGCAATGGTTAGCGCGTTCAGCTGTTAACCGAAAGGTTGGTGATTCGAGCCCACCCGGGAGAGGTGTTGTGGGGTCTCAGATGTAGCGTAAAAATTCAAAACTTTTCCACAATACGTGATAACCATTTAATTTCTAAGCTTCCGTGGCTCAATGGTTAGCGCGTTCGGCTGTTAACCAAAAGGTTGGTGGTTCGAGCCCACCCGGGAGAGGTGTTGTGGGGTCTCAGATGTAGCGTAAAAATTCAAAACTTTTCCACAATACGTGATAACCGTTTAATTTCTGAGCTTCCATGGCTCAATGGTTAGCGTGTTCGGCTGTTAACCAAAAGGTTGGTGGTTCGAGCCCACCTGGGGGGGTGTTGTGGGGTCTCAGATGTAGCGTAAAAAGTCAAACTTTTCCACAATACTGACTACCATTTAATTTTCGGGCTTCCGTGGCGCAATAGGTTAGCGCGTTCGGCTGTTAACCGAAAGGTTGGTGGTTCGAGCCCACCCGGGAGCGGTATTGTGAGGTCATATGTAACGTAAAAAGTCAGAGTTTTTCCACAATACCTGACGAACATTTACTTTTTGTTCTTCCGTGGCGCAATGGTTACCGCGTTCAGCTGTTAACCGAAAGGTTGGTGATTCGAGCCCACCGGGAGAGGTGTTGTGGGGTCTCAGATGTAGCGTAAAAATTCAAAACTTTTCCACAATACGTGATAGCCATTTAATTTCTGACTTTCCATGGCTCAACGGTTAGCGCTTCGGCTGTTAACCAATAGGTTGGTGGTTCGAGTCCACCCGGAAACGGTGTTGTGGGATCTCAAATGTAACGTAAAAAGCCGAAGTTTTTCCACAATACCTGAAGACCACTAAATTTTTGGCTTCCGTGGCGCAATGGTTAGCGCCTTCGGCTGTTAACCAATAGGTTGGTGGTTCGAGCACACCAGGTAACGGTGTTGTGAGGTCTCAGATGTTACGTAAAAGACAAAGTTTTTCCACAATACCTGACGAACATTTAATTTTTGGGCTTGCGTGGCGCAATGGTTAGCGCGTTCGGATGTTAACGAAAGGTTGGTGGTTCGAGCCTACCCGGGAAAGGTGTTGTGGGGTCTGAGATGTAGCGTAAAAATTCCAAAATTTTCCACAATACGTGATAACAGTTTAATGTCTGAGCTTCCATGGCTCAATGGTTAGCGCGTTCAGCTGTTAACCAAAAGGTTGGAGGTTCGAGCCCACCCGGGGGGGGAGTGTTGTGGGGTCTCAGATGTAGCGTAAAAAGTCAAAACTTTTCCACAATAGTGTCAACCATTTCATTTCTGAGCTTCCGTGGCTGAATGGTTAGCGCGTTCGGCTGTTAACCAATAGGTTGGTGGTTCGAGCCCACCCGGGAGCGGTGTTGTGGGACCTGAAATTAAACGTAAAAAACCGAAGTTTTTCCACAATACCTGACGACCATTTCATTTTTGAGCTTCTTTGGCTCCATGGTTAGCGCGTTCGGATGTTAGCCAAAAGGTTGGTGGTTCGAGCCCACCGGGAGCGGTGTTGTGTTGTTAAGTCTCAAATGTAACGTAAAACTCAAAGTTTTTCCACAATACTGACGACCATTCATTTTGAGCTTCCTTGGCTCCATGGTTAGCGCGTTCGGATGTTAACCAAAAGGTTGGTGGTTCGAGCCCACCCGGGAGCGGTGTTGTTTTAAGTCTCAAATGTAACGTAAAACGCCAAAGTTTTTCCACAATACCTGACGACCATTTATTTTTTGGGCTTCTGTGGCGCAATAGTTAGCGCGTTCGGCTGTTAACCGAAAGGTTGGTGGTTCGAGCCCACCGGGAGCGGTGTGTGAGGGTCTCAGATGTAACGTAAAAAGTCAGAGTTTTCCACAATACCTGACGAACATTTAATTTTTGGGCTTCCGTGGCGCAATGGTTAGCGCGTTCAGCTGTTATTCAAAAGACTGGTGGTGTTGAGCCCCTCGGGAGCAGTGGTGTGAGGTCTCAGATGTAACGTAAAAGTCCGAGTTTTACACAATACCTGACGAACATTTACTTTTTGTTCTTCCGTGGCGCAATGGTTAGCGCGTTCAGCTGTTAACCGAAAGGTTGGTGGTTCGAGCCCACCCGGGAGAGGTGTTGTGGGGTCTCAGATGTAGCGTAAAAATTCAAAACTTTTCCACAATACGTGATAACCATTTAATTTCTGAGCTTCCGTGGCTCAATGGTTAGCGCGTTCGGCTGTTAACCAAAAGGTTGGTGGTTCGAGCCACCTGGGGGGGGGTGTTGTGGGGTCTCAGATGTAGCGTAAAAAGTCAAAACTTTTCCACAATACCTGACTACCATTTAATTTCGGGCTTCCGTGGCGCAATAGTTAGCGCGTTCGGCTGTTAACCGAAAGGTTGGTGGTTCGAGCCCACCCGGGAGCGGTGTTGTGAGGTCTCAGATGTAACGTAAAAAGTCAGAGTTTTTCCACAATACCTGACGAACATTTAATTTTTGTTCTTCCGTGGCGCAATGGTTAGCGCGTTCAGCTGTTAACCGAAAGGTTGGTGATTCGAGCCCACCCGGGAGAGGTGTTGTGGGGTCTCAGATGTAGCGTAAAAATTCAAAACTTTTCCACAATACGTGATAGCCATTTAATTTCTGACCTTCCGTGGCTCAATGGTTAGCGCGTTCGGCTGTTAACCAATAGGTTGGTGGTTCGAGCCCACCCGGAAGCGGTGTTGTGGGATCTCAAATGTAACGTAAAAAGCCAAAGTTTTTCCACAATACCTGACGACCATTAAATTTTTGGGCTTCCGTGGCGCAATGGTTAGCGCGTTCGGCTGTTAACCGAAAGGTTGGTGGTTCGAGCCCATCCGGGAGCGGTGTTGTGAGGTCTCAGATTTGACGTAAAAAGTCAAGGTTTTCCACAATACCTGACGAACATTTAATTTTTGTTCTTCCGTGGCGCGATGGTTAGCGCGTTCGGCTGTTAACCGAAAGGTTGGTGGTTCGAGCCCATCCGGGAGCGGTTTGGTGAGGTCTCAGATGTGACGTAAAAAGTCAAAGTTTTTCCACAATACCTGACGACAATTTCATTCCTGAGCTTCCTTGGCTCCATGGTTAGCGCGTTCGGCTGTTAACCAAAAGGTTGGTGGTTCGAGCCCATCCGGGAGCGGTGTTGTGCGGTCTCAGATGTGACGTAAAAAGTCAAGGTTTTTCCACAATACCTGACGAACATTTAATTTTTTTTTCTTCCGTGGCGCAATGGTTAGCGCGTTCAGCTGTTAACCGAAAGGTTGGTGGTTCGAGCCCACCCGGGAGAGGTGTTGTGGGGTCTCAGACGTAGCGTAAAAAGTCAAAACTTTTCCACAATACGTGACAACCATTTAATTTCTGAGCTTCCGTGGCTCAATGGTTAGCGCGTTTTGCTGTTAACCAATAGGTTGGTGGTTCGAGTACGCAACTGCCCCTGTAAAGTACGCTTTAATGCAACTCACCTTGCCCCTGTAAAGTAGTTAAGCAGCGTCGAGCGCGGTCAGTACTTGGGAGGGAGACCACTTAGGAACGCTGCGAGCCGTTGGCTTTTTCACTTTTGTTTCCTCTTTTAAATTCCACCAGATATGAATAAAGCAAACATATTTTCTTTTTGTTATTGTTTTAAAAAGATGAAGGTTAATTTGTCTCATTTGTTTTAAATTCGAATTAAAAACTAGTACTCTCGGCAACGGCCATATCACGCTGAAAACACCGGTTCTCGTCCGGTCCCCGAAGTTAAGCAGCGTCGAGCGCAGTCAGTACTTGGGAGGGAGACCACTTAGGAACGCTGCGAGCCGTTGGCTTTTTCACTTTTGTTTCCTCTTTTAAATTCCACCAGATATGAATAAAGCACATATATTTTCTTTTTGTTATTGTTTTATAAGATGAAGGATAATTTGTCTCATTTGTTTTAAATTCGAATTATTAACTAGTACTCTCGGCAACGGCCATATCACGCTGAAAACACCATTTCTCGTCCGATCACCGAAGTTCAGCAGCGTCGACCGCAGTCAGTACTTGGGAGGGAGACCACTTAGGAACACTGCGAGCCGTTGGCTTTTTTACTTTTGTTTCCTCTTTCAAATTCCACCAGATATGAATAAAGCAAACATATTTTCTTTTTGTTATTGTTTTAAAAAAATGAAGGTTAATTTGTCTCATTTGTTTTAAATTCGAATTAAAAACTAGTACTCTCGGCAACGGCCATATCACGCTGAAAACACCGGTTCTCGTCCGGTCCCCGAAGTTAAGCAGCGTCGAGCGCAGTCAGTACTTGGGAGGGAGACCACTTAGGAACGCTGCGAGCCGTTGGCTTTTTCACTTTTGTTTCCTCTTTTAAATTCCACCAGATATGAATAAAGCACATATTTTCTTTTTGTTATTGTTTTTATAAGATGAAGGATAATTTGTCTCATTTGTTTTAAATTCGAATTATTAACTAGTACTCTCGGCAACGGCCATATCATGATGGAAGCACCGGTTCCCACCCGATCACCGAAGTAAAGCAGCGTCGAGCGCAGTCAGTACTTGGGAGGGAGACCACTTAGGAACGCTGCGAGCCGTTGGCTTTTTCACTTTTGTTTCCTCTTTTAAATTCCACCAGATATGAATAAAGCAAACATATTTTCTTTTTGTTATTGTTTTAAAAAATGAAGGTTAATTTGTCTCATTTGTTTTAAATTCGATTTATTAACAAGTACTCTCGGCAACGGCCATGTCACGCTGGAAACACCGGTTCTCGTCCGATCCCCGAAGTTGAGAAACGTCAAGCGCAGTCAGTACTTGGGAGGGAGACCACTTAGGAACGCTGCGAGCCGTTGGCTTTTTCACTTTTGTTTCCTCTTTTAAATTAAACCAGATTTGAATAAAGCAAAAAAATTTTCTTTTTGTTATTGTTTTAATAAGATGAAGGATAATTTGTCTCATTTGTTTTAAATTCGAATTATTAACTAGTACTCTCGGCAACGGCCATATCACGCTGAAAACACCGGTTCTCGTCCGGTCCCCGAAGTTAAGCAGCGTCGAGCGCAGTCAGTACTTGGGAGGGAGACCACTTAGGAACGCTGCGAGCCGTTGGCTTTTTCACTTTTGTTTCCTCTTTTAAATTCCACCAGATATGAATAAAGCACATATATTTTCTTTTTCTTATTGTTTTTATAAGATGAAGGATAATTTGTCTCATTTGTTTTAAATTCGAATTAAAAACTAGTACTCTCGGCAACGGCCATATCACGCTGAAAACACCGGTTCTCGTCCGGTCCCCGAAGTTTAGCAGCGTCGAGCGCAGTCAGTACTGGGAGGGAGACCACTTAGGAACGCTGCGACCGTTGGCTTTTTCACTTTTGTTTCCTCTTTTAAATTCCACCAGATATGAATAAAGCACATATTTTTTCTTTTTGTTATTGTTTTAATAAGATGAAGGATAATTTGTCTCATTTGTTTTAAATTCGAATTATTAACTAGTACTCTCGGCAACGGCCATATCACGCTGAAAACACCGGTTCTCGTCCGATCCCGAAGTTAAGCAGCGCGCAGTCAGTACTTGGGAGGGAGACCACTTAGGAACGCTGCGAGCCGTTGGCTTTTTCACTTT
>JAEQBA010000703.1:25887-47158 GCA_019434445.1 Phalangium opilio
TATATAATCTTCTTGACACGGAGAGGTAATATTTTGGTTTTCCCAACTTGTTTCTTATTGTTTTTAAGATGAAGGAAATTTGTCTCATTGTTTTAAATTCGAATTATTAACAAGTACACTCGGCAACGACATGTCATGATGGAAACACCGGTTCCCGCCCGATCACCGAAGTAAAGCAGCGTCGAGCGCAGTCAGTACTTGGGAGGGAGACCACTTAGGAACGCTGCGAGCCGTTGGCTTTTTCACTTTTGTTTCCTCTATTAAATTCCACCAGATATGAATAAAGCAAACATATTTTTCTTTTGTTATTGTTTTAAAAAAATGAAGGTTAATTTGTCTCATTGTTTTAAATTCGATTTATTAACAAGTACTCTCGGCAACGGCCATGTCACGCTGGAAACATCGGTTCTCCGATCCCCGAAGTTGAGAAACGTCAAGCGCAGTCAGTACTTGGGAGGGAGACCACTAGGAACGCTGCGAGCCGTTGGCTTTTTCACTTTTGTTTCCTCTTTAAATTAAACCAGATTTCAATAAAGCAAACACTTTTCTTTTTGTTATTGTTTTGTAAAGATGAAGGTTAATTTGTCTCATTTGTTTTAAATTCGAATTATTAACAAGTACACTCGGCAACGACCATGTCATGATGGAAACACCGGTTCCCGCCGATCACCGAAGTTAAGCAGCGTCGAGCGCAGTCAGTACTTGGGAGGGAGACCACTAAGGAACGCTGCGAGCCGTTGGCTTTTTCACTTTTGTTTCCTCTTTTAAATTCCACCAGACATGAATAAAGCAAATATATTTTCTTTTTCTTATGTTTTTATAAGATGAAGGATAATTTGTCTCATTTGTTTTAAATTCGAATTATTAACAAGTACACTCGGCAACGACCATGTCATGATGGAAACACCGGTTCCCGCCCGATCACCGAAGTAAAGCAACGTCGAGCGCAGTCAGTACTTGGGACGGAGAATACTTAGGAACACTGCGAGCCGTTTGTTTTGTCACTTTGTTTCCCATTTAAATTAAACCAGATTTGAATAAAGCAAAAAACTTTTCTTTTTGTTATTGTTTTTAAGATGAAGGTTAATTTGTCTCATTTGTTTTAAATTCGAATTATTAACTAGTACTCTCGGCAACGGCCATATCACGCTGAAAACACCGGTTCTCGTCCGGTCCCCGAAGTTAAGCAGCGTCGAGCGCAGTCAGTACTTGGGAGGGAGACCACTTAGGAACGCTGCGAGCCGTTGGCTTTTTCACTTTTGTTTCCTCTTTTAAATTCCACCAGATATGAATAAAGCAAACATATTTTCTTTTTGTTATTGTTTTTATAAGATGAAGGATAATTTGTCTCATTTGTTTTAAATTCGAATTATTAACTAGTACTCTCGGCAACGGCCATATCACGCTGAAAACACCGTTTCTCGTCCGATCACCGAAGTTCAGCAGCGTCGACCGCAGTCAGTACTTGGGAGGAAACCACTTAGGAACACTGCGAGCCGTTGGCTTTTTCAATTTTGTTTCCTCTTTCAAATTCCACCAGATTTGAATAAAACAAACATTTTTCTTTTTGTTATTGTTTTAAAAAGATGAAGGTTAATTTGTCTCATTTGTTTTAAATTCGAATTACAACGTAGTACCCTCGGCAACGGCCATATCACGAGGAAAAAACCGGTTCTCGTCCGCTCACCGAAGTAACGCAGCGTCGAGCGCAGTCAGTACTTGGGAGGGAGAACACTTAGGAACGCTGCGAGCCGTTGGCTTTTTCACTTTTGTTTCCTCTTTTAAATTAAACCAGATTTGAATAAAGCAAACATTTTTCTTTTTGTTATTGTTTTATAAAGATGAAGGTTAATTTGTCTCATTTGTTTTAAATTCGAATTATTAACAAGTACACTCGGCAACGACCATGTCATGATGGAAACACCGGTTCCCGCCCGATCACCGAAGTAAAGCAGCGTCGAGCGCAGTCAGTACTTGGGAGGGAGACCACTTAGGAACGCTGCGAGCCGTTGGCTTTTCACTTTTGTTTCCTCTTTTAAATTCCACCAGATATGAATAAAGCACATATATTTTCTTTTTCTTATTGTTTTTATAAGATGAAGGATAATTTGTCTCATTTGTTTTAAATTCGAATTATTAACAAGTACACTCGGCAACGACCATGTCATGATGGAAACACCGGTTCCCGCCCGATCACCGAAGTAAAGCAGCGTCGAGCGCAGTCAGTACTTGGGACGGAGAACACTTAGGAACACTGCGAGCCGTTTGTTTTGTCACTGTTGTTCCCATTTTAAATTAAACCAGATTTGAATAAAGCAAAAAACTTTTCTTTTTGTTATTGTTTTTATAAGATGGATAATTTGTCTCATTTGTTTTAAATTCGAATTAAAAACTAGTACTCTCGGCAACGGCCATATCACGCTGAAAACACCGGTTCTCGTCCGGTCCCCGAAGTTAAGCAGCGTCGAGCGCAGTCAGTACTTGGGTGGGAGACCACTAAGGAACGCCGCGAGCCGTTGGCTTTTTCACTTTTGTTTCCTTTTTAAATTCCACCAGACATGAATAAAGCACATATATTTTCTTTTTCATATTGTTTTTATAAGATGAAGGATAATTTGTCTCATTTGTTTTAAATTCGAATTATTAACTAGTACTCTCGGCAACGGCCATATCACGCTGAAAACACCATTTCTCGTCCGATCACCGAAGTTCAGCAGCGTCGACCG
Organism: Phalangium opilio; assembly: GCA_019434445.1. Taxonomy (NCBI): domain Eukaryota; kingdom Metazoa; phylum Arthropoda; class Arachnida; order Opiliones; family Phalangiidae; genus Phalangium; species Phalangium opilio. The sequence goes on from JAEQBA010000703.1 coordinate 28,614, forward strand.
CAGTCAGTACTTGGGAGGAACCACTTGGAACACTGCGTGCCGTTGGCTTTTTCAATTTTGTTTCCTCTTTCAAATTCCACCAGATATGAATAAAGCACATATATTTTCTTTTTGTTATTGTTTTTATAAGGTGAAGGATATTTTGTCTCATTTGTTTTAAATTCGAATTAAAATCTAGTACCCTCGGCAACGGCCATATCACGCTGAAAACACCGGTTCTCGTCCGGTCCCCGAAGTTAAGCAGCGTCGAGCGCAGTCAGTACTTGGGAGGGAGACCACTTAGGAACGCTGCGAGCCGTTGGCTTTTTCACTTTTGTTTCCTCTTTCAAATTCCACCAGATATGAATATAGCAAACATATTTTCTTTTGTTATTGTTTTAAAAAAATTAAGGTTAATTTGTCTCATTTGTTTTAAATTCGAATTAAAAAATAGTACTCTCGGCAACGGCCATATCACTCTGAAAACACCGGTTCTCGTCCGGTCTACGAAGTTAAGCAGCGTCGAGCGCAGTCAGTACTTGGGAGGGAGACCACTTAGGAACGCTGCGAGCCGTTGGCTTTTTCACTTTTGTTTCCTCTTTTAAATTCCACCAGATATGAATAAAGCAAACATATTTTCTTTTTGTTATTGTTTTAAAAAAATGAAGGTTAATTTGTCTCATTTGTTTTAAATTCGATTTATTAACAAGTACTCTCGGCAACGGCCATGTCACGCTGGAAACACCGGTTCTCGTCCGATCCCCGAAGTTGAGAAACGTCAAGCGCAGTCAGTACTTGGGAGGGAGACCACTTAGGAACGCTGCGAGCCGTTGGCTTTTTCACTTTTGTTTCCTCTTTTAAATTCCACCAGATATGAATAAAGCACATATATTTTCTTTTTCTTATTGTTTTTATAAGATGAAGGATAATTTGTCTCATTTGTTTTAAATTCGAATTATTAACAAGTACACTCGGCAACGACCATGTCATGATGGAAACACCGGTTCCCGCCCGATCACCGAAGTAAAGCAGCGTCGAGCGCAGTCAGTACTTGGGACGGAGAACACTTAGGAACACTGCGAGCCGTTTGTTTTTTCACTTTTGTTTCCCATTTTAAATTAAACCAGATTTGAATAAAGCAAAAAACTTTTCTTTTTGTTATTGTTTTAATAAGATGAAGGATAATTTGTCTCATTTGTTTTAAATTCGAATTAAAAACTAGTACTCTCGGCAACGGCCATATCACGCTGAAAACACCGGTTCTCGTCCGGTCCCCGAAGTTAAGCAGCGTCGAGCGCAGTCAGTACTTGGGAGGGAGACCACTTAGGAACGCTGCGAGCCGTTGGCTTTTTCACTTTTGTTTCCTCTTTTAAATTCCACCAGATATGAATAAAGCACATATATTTTCTTTTTCTTATTGTTTTTATAAGATGAAGGATAATTTGTCTCATTTGTTTTAAATTCGAATTATTAACTAGTACTCTCGGCAACGGCCATATCACGCTGAAAACACCATTTCTCGTCCGATCACCGAAGTTCAGCAGCGTCGACCGCAGTCAGTACTTGGGAGGAAACCACTTAGGAACACTGCGTGCCGTTGGCTTTTTCAATTTTGTTTCCTCTTTCAAATTCCACCAGATATGAATAAAGCAAACATATTTTCTTTTTGTTATTGTTTTAAAAAGATGAAGGTTAATTTGTCTCATTTGTTTTAAATTCGAATTAAAAACTAGTACCCTCGGCAACGGCCATATCACGCTGAAAACACCGGTTCTCGTCCGGTCCCCGAAGTTAAGCAGCGTCGAGCGCAGTCAGTACTTGGGAGGGAGACCACTTAGGAACGCTGCGAGCCGTTGGCTTTTTCACTTTTGTTTCCTCTTTTAAATTCCACCAGATATGAATAAAGCACATATATTTTCTTTTTGTTATTGTTTTTATAAGATGAAGGATAATTTGTCTCATTTGTTTTAAATTCGAATTAAAAACTAGTACTCTCGGCAACGGCCATATCACGCTGAAAACACCGGTTCTCGTCCGGTCCCCGAAGTTAAGCAGCGTCGAGCGCAGTCAGTACTTGGGAGGGAGACCACTTAGGAACGCTGCGAGCCGTTGGCTTTTTCACTTTTGTTTCCTCTATTAAATTCCACCAGATATGAATAAAGCAAACATATTTTCTTTTTGTTATTGTTTTAAAAAAATGAAGATTAATTTGTCTCATTTGTTTTAAATTCGATTTATTAACAAGTACTCTCGGCAACGGCCATGTCACGCTGGAAACACCGGTTCTCGTCCGATCCCCGAAGTTGAGAAACGTCAAGCGCAGTCAGTACTTGGGAGGGAGACCACTAAGGAACGCTGCGAGCCGTTGGCTTTTTCACTTTTGTTTCCTCTTTTAAATTAAACCAGATTTCAATAAAGCAAACACTTTTTACCTCTCCGAGTGACGTATGTCACGGAGAGGTTCTGTAACGATCGTGTGTGTCTGTCTGTGTGTGTGTCTGTGTGTGTGTCTGTGTGTCTGTGTGTGTGTCTGTTGTTACACCCACGTGACCGCGTTCGCAGTTTCCAAATCGGAGCAAACTTTTCGCCATTTCCGAACTGCTTTCACAGTCACGGAAATGGCTACTCTATGGCGAGTTCTCACACCACCATCTTCTGGTCTTTGTCCATCCCACACGGACACCAGTCTGTACTTACAGGCTTCTAATCACCACCATCTTATGGCCTTCGTCCATCCCACATGGACACCAGTCTGTACACACTGGCTTCTAACACCACCATCTTCTGGTCATTGTCCATCCCACATGGACACCAGTCTGTACACACTGGCTTCTAACACCACCATCTTCTGGTCTTCGTTTTTGTCCATCGCACATGGACACCAGTCTGTACTTACTGGCTTCTAACACCACCATCTTCTGGTCATTGTCCATCCCACATGGACACCAGTCTGTACACACTGGCTTCTAACACCACCATCTTCTGGTCTTTGTTTTTGTCCATACAACATGGACACCAGTCTGTACACCTGGCTTCTACACCACCATCTTCTACTCTTTGTTTTTGTCCATCCCACATGGACACCAGTCTGCACACCTGGCTTCTACTCCATCGTCATCGTTTGGTTTAAGACATTCGCGGCGATCAGCTAGGGTTACGAGAAACGTCTAGCCTCCCTAGGGTGGGTTGTCCACGATAGGTTTTCGCAATTGCGGTTGTTCTTGCTTTTAACTGTAGTTCGACACCCTTATATACTACCTATTTGAATAAGGCGAAGCAACCGGCGTATGCTTCATTTCAAACGCCAATATTAGTCAAGTCTCTCAAGAATGTTTAATTGTTCTTTTTTAAAACGATGTAACGTTCAATAAGGCGAATAACTAGCGAAGAAAATATTAAATATTAATTATATTCATTTTAATATTTAAGATAATCTTGTTTCTCAATTCAAAATTAATACGGAAAGAGTTAAAAAGCAGTCTATGCTTTTGTCTGTGTGTGTCCGTCCGTTGTTACAGTAGTGCGCTGCGTTAGAAGTTCGTTTTGTTTTGATGTGTAAAGGAATCCTACAGAACCATAATATTCCCTTTATCCTTAATATAAAGTGAATATGTGGAAATACTTTTCGTAATTATGATGCATTTAGTACTTTTGTAGCTTTAAAGCTCTATTTCATTTTGATATTCCAAAATAGTTTTTTAATATTATTATTTAAAATGGATGTTTATATATTACCTAAGCTATACTACATCTGTTTATAGCATAATCCTTTCTAAAGTGAATTCAAGTACAATGCTACTATGTTGGTCATATGAACTTTGATTTGTCAATAGGCCTAGTGAACCAAAAAGTAAACGCTTGGGTTTGGATTTCGTTTCTGTAATGCAGAGACGTTAACGGTTCAGTGTGAGCCGAAAGTTAAGTACACTTTAGGCTTAGATATTATAATCATGGTGGAAATCTGGGCCGCGTTCAGCAGAGCCCAGCGCTGTTAACAGTGTCCTACTTAACGGGGTTTTGTTTTTGAATTTTGACGTCACGGTTCTTAGCGCTGAGCTAGCGCGGTCCTCAAAGAAAATAGTCGGCTTTTTGGATAACGTGACGTAAAACGTGTAGTTCTCAGCTTGGCGAAAAAACCATGGATGAATTAATACAAATAGCTCTTTGGGACTATAGCTATTTAATTGGCGTGAAACCAGTTGATCACGCGAGAATTTTGAGAGATATGCTAGTTTCTAATTTTAATTATAAAAGTTGTTATCTATCTCTATAAATATGTTATCATACAATTTTTGTTAAGCCTTGGTACCTTGCACGCTTTATTGCGCTAGCGTCATTTATAAAACGCCGATGACCGGAGAGAAGCTATGACGACAGAGCTCACCGGTAAACATTTCCAATTTTTGGTGAACGCAGCCCAGACCAGTGAAAGGTCTGATCGTAATCGGATAATAGCTTCGTGTTTTCATGCTTTTTATGGTACGCATTTACTTTTAGTGTGTGTAGCCACAAATAAGCTTTGGTGTTATGTAACGTTAACAGTCATGTTGACAAACTAAGAAAATCGTTGAGGTGAAACGAGAGGATAGTGTTTATATGGCAACCCTGTTGTGAATATGGCTTTGAACATAGAGGGCATACAGTTGAGGAGTAGAAAATTGGGCCTTTACAAACACGTAAAGGTAGTATCCCTCCAAAGTTTTATCTCTTCATTTCCCGTTTCTCCCCCATCGGATGATTTTAATGTGTACAAGTATATCATTATTGGATGTAAAATGTCGTCTGATTTATAGTATATTTGCTATGCTTTGTATACTGCTTTAATATTTCATACATTTTAACTTAAGAAACATTTCCATATCTGGGTAAATAAGTTTGTAAGTAGTCGTCTTGACTCGGAGAGGTAATATTTTGGTTTTCCCAACTTGTTACCTCTCCGAGTGACGTATGTCACGGAGAGGTTCTGTAACGATCGTGTGTGTCTGTCTGTGTGTGTGTCTGTGTGTGTGTCTGTGTGTCTGTGTGTGTGTCTGTTGTAACACCCACGTGACCGCGTTCGCAGTTTCCAAATCGGAGCAAACTTTTCGCCATTTCCGAACTGCTTTCACAGTCACGGAAATGGCTACTCTATGGCGAGTTCTCACACCACCATCTTCTGGTCTTTGTCCATCCCACACGGACACCAGTCTGTACTTACAGGCTTCTAATCACCACCATCTTATGGCCTTCGTCCATCCCACATGGACACCAGTCTGTACACACTGGCTTCTAACACCACCATCTTCTGGTCATTGTCCATCCCACATGGACACCAGTCTGTACACACTGGCTTCTAACACCACCATCTTCTGGTCTTCGTTTTTGTCCATCGCACATGGACACCAGTCTGTACTTACTGGCTTCTAACACCACCATCTTCTGGTCATTGTCCATCCCACATGGACACCAGTCTGTACACACTGGCTTCTAACACCACCATCTTCTGGTCTTTGTTTTTGTCCATACCACATGGACACCAGTCTGTACACCTGGCTTCTACACCACCATCTTCTACTCTTTGTTTTTGTCCATCCCACATGGACACCAGTCTGCACACCTGGCTTCTACTCCATCGTCATCGTTTGGTTTAAGACATTCGCGGCGATCAGCTAGGGTTACGAGAAACGTCTAGCCTCCCTAGGGTGGGTTGTCCACGATAGGTTTTCGCAATTGCGGTTGTTCTTGCTTTTAACTGTAGTTCGACACCCTTATATACTACCTATTTGAATAAGGCGAAGCAACCGGCGTATGCTTCATTTCAAACGCCAATATTAGTCAAGTCTCTCAAGAATGTTTAATTGTTCTTTTTTAAAACGATGTAACGTTCAATAAGGCGAATAACTAGCGAAGAAAATATTAAATATTAATTATATTCATTTTAATATTTAAGATAATCTTGTTTCTCAATTCAAAATTAATACGGAAAGAGTTAAAAAGCAGTCTATGCTTTTGTCTGTGTGTGTCCGTCCGTTGTTACAGTAGTGCGCTGCGTTAGAAGTTCGTTTTGTTTTGATGTGTAAAGGAATCCTACAGAACCATAATATTCCCTTTATCCTTAATATAAAGTGAATATGTGGAAATACTTTTCGTAATTATGATGCATTTAGTACTTTTGTAGCTTTAAAGCTCTATTTCATTTTGATATTCCAAAATAGTTTTTTAATATTATTATTTAAAATGGATGTTTATATATTACCTAAGCTATACTACATCTGTTTATAGCATAATCCTTTCTAAAGTGAATTCAAGTACAATGCTACTATGTTGGTCATATGAACTTTGATTTGTCAATAGGCCTAGTGAACCAAAAAGTAAACGCTTGGGTTTGGATTTCGTTTCTGTAATGCAGAGACGTTAACGGTTCAGTGTGAGCCGAAAGTTAAGTACACTTTAGGCTTAGATATTATAATCATGGTGGAAATCTGGGCCGCGTTCAGCAGAGCCCAGCGCTGTTAACAGTGTCCTACTTAACGGGGTTTTGTTTTTGAATTTTGACGTCACGGTGCTTAGCGCTGAGCTAGCGCGGTCCTCAAAGAAAATAGTCGGCTTTTTGGATAACGTGACGTAAAACGTGTAGTTCTCAGCTTGGCGAAAAAACCATGGATGAATTAATACAAATAGCTCTTTGGGACTATAGCTATTTAATTGGCGTGAAACCAGTTGATCACGCGAGAATTTTGAGAGATATGCTAGTTTCTAATTTTAATTATAAAAGTTGTTATCTATCTCTATAAATATGTTATCATACAATTTTTGTTAAGCCTTGGTACCTTGCACGCTTTATTGCGCTAGCGTCATTTATAAAACGCCGATGACCGGAGAGAAGCTATGACGACAGAGCTCACCGGTAAACATTTCCAATTTTTGGTGAACGCAGCCCAGACCAGTGAAAGGTCTGATCGTAATCGGATAATAGCTTCGTGTTTTCATGCTTTTTATGGTACGCATTTACTTTTAGTGTGTGTAGCCACAAATAAGCTTTGGTGTTATGTAACGTTAACAGTCATGTTGACAAACTAAGAAAATCGTTGAGGTGAAACGAGAGGATAGTGTTTATATGGCAACCCTGTTGTGAATATGGCTTTGAACATAGATTGCATACAGTTGAGGAGTAGAAAATTGGGCCTTTACAAACACGTAAAGGTAGTATCCCTCCAAAGTTTTATCTCTTCATTTCCCGTTTCTCCCCCATCGGATGATTTTAATGTGTACAAGTATATCATTATTGGATGTAAAATGTCGTCTGATTTATAGTATATTTGCTATGCTTTGTATACTGCTTTAATATTTCATACATTTTAACTTAAGAAACATTTCCATATCTGGGTAAATAAGTTTGTAAGTAGTCGTCTTGACTCGGAGAGGTAATATTTTGGTTTTCCCAACTTGTTCTTTTTGTTATTGTTTTGTAAAGATGAAGGTTAATTTGTCTCATTTGTTTTAAATTCGAATTATAAACAAGTACACTCGGCAACAACCATGTCATGATGGAAACACCGGTTCCCGCCCGGTCACCGAAGTTAAGCAGCGTCGAGCGCAGTCAGTACTTGGGAGGGAGACCACTAAGGAACGCTGCGAGCCGTTGGCTTTTTCACTTTTGTTTCCTCTTTTAAATTCCACCAGATATGAATAAAGCACATATATTTTCTTTTTCTTATTGTTTTTATAAGATGAAGGATAATTTGTCTCATTTGTTTTAAATTCGAATTATTAACAAGTACACTCGGCAACGACCATGTCATGATGGAAACACCGGTTCCCGCCCGATCACCGAAGTAAAGCAGCGTCGAGCGCAGTCAGTACTTGGGAGGGAGACCACTTAGGAACGCTGCGAGCCGTTGGCTTTTTCACTTTTGTTTCCTCTTTTAAATTCCACCAGATATGAATAAAGCAAACATATTTTCTTTTTGTTATTGTTTTAAAAAAATGAAGGTTAATTTGTCTCATTTGTTTTAAATTCGATTTATTAACAAGTACCCTCGGCAACGGCCATGTCACGCTGGAAACACCGGTTCTCGTCCGATCCCCGAAGTTGAGAAACGTCAAGCGCAGTCAGTACTTGGGAGGGAGACCACTTAGGAACGCTGCGAGCCGTTGGCTTTTTCACTTTTGTTTCCTCTTTTAAATTAAACCAGATTTGAATAAAGCAAACACTTTTTCTTTTTGTTATTGTTTTAAAAAGATGAAGGTTAATTTGTCTCATTTGTTTTAAATTCGAATTATAAACAAGTACACTCGGCAACGACCATGTCATGATGGAAACACCGGTTCCCGCCCGATCACCGAAGTAAAGCAGCGTCGAGCGCAGTCAGTACTTGGGAGAGAGACCACTAAGGAACGCTGCGAGCCGTTGGCTTTTTCACTTTTGTTTCCTCTTTTAAATTCCACCAGACATGAATAAAGCACATATATTTTCTTTTTCTTATTGTTTTTTTAAGATGAAGGTTAATTTGTCTCATTTGTTTTAAATTCGAATTATTAACAAGTACACTCGGCAACGACCATGTCATGATGGAAACACCGGTTCCCGCCCGATCACCGAAGTAAAGCAACGTCGAGCGCAGTCAGTACTTGGGAGGGAGACCACTTAGGAACGCTGCGAGCCGTTGGCTTTTTCACTTTTGTTTCCTCTTTTAAATTCCACCAGATATGAATAAAGCAAACATATTTTCTTTTTGTTATTGTTTTAAAAAAATGAAGGTTAATTTGTCTCATTTGTTTTAAATTCGATTTATTAACAAGTACTCTCGGCAACGGCCATGTCACGCTGGAAACACCGGTTCTCGTCCGATCCCCGAAGTTGAGAAACGTCAAGCGCAGTCAGTACTTGGGAGGGAGACCACTTAGGAACGCTGCGAGCCGTTGGCTTTTTCACTTTTGTTTCCTCTTTTAAATTAAACCAGATTTGAATAAAGCAAACATTTTTCTTTTTGTTATTGTTTTGTAAAGATGAAGGTTAATTTGTCTCATTTGTTTTAAATTCGAATTATAAACAAGTACACTCGGCAACGACCATGTCATGATGGAAACACCGGTTCCCGCCCGATCACCGAAGTAAAGCAGCGTCGAGCGCAGTCAGTACTTGGGAGGGAGACCACTTAGGAACGCTGCGAGCCGTTGGCTTTTTCACTTTTGTTTCCTCTTTTAAATTCCACCAGACATGAATAAAGCACATATATTGTCTTTTTCTTATTGTTTTTATAAGATGAAGGTTAATTTGTCTCATTTGTTTTAAATTCGAATTATTAACAAGTACACTCGGCAACGACCATGTCATGATGGAAACACCGGTTCCCGCCCGATCACCGAAGTAAAGCAGCGTCGAGCGCAGTCAGTACTTGGGACGGAGAACACTTAGGAACACTGCGAGCCGTTTGTTTTTTCACTTTTGTTTCCCATTTTAAATTAAACCAGATTTGAATAAAGCAAAAAATTTTTCTTTTTGTTATTGTTTTAATAAGATGAAGGATAATTTGTCTCATTTGTTTTAAATTCGAATTAAAAACTAGTACTCTCGGCAACGGCCATATCACGCTGAAAACACCGGTTCTCGTCCGGTCCCCGAAGTTAAGCAGCGTCGAGCGCAGTCAGTACTTGGGAGGGAGACCACTTAGGAACGCTGCGAGCCGTTGGCTTTTTCACTTTTGTTTCCTCTTTTAAATTCCACCAGATATGAATAAAGCAAACATATTTTCTTTTTGTTATTGTTTTAAAAAAATGAAGGTTAATTTGTCTCATTTGTTTTAAATTCGATTTATTAACAAGTACTCTCGGCAACGGCCATGTCACGCTGGAAACACCGGTTCTCGTCCGATCCCCGAAGTTGAGAAACGTCAAGCGCAGTCAGTACTTGGGAGGGAGACCACTTAGGAACGCTGCGAGCCGTTGGCTTTTTCACTTTTGTTTCCTCTTTTAAATTAAACCAGATTTGAATAAAGCAAACACTTTTTCTTTTTGTTATTGTTTTGTAAAGATGAAGGTTAATTTGTCTCATTTGTTTTAAATTCGAATTATAAACAAGTACACTCGGCAACGACCATGTCATGATGGAAACACCGGTTCCCGCCCGATCACCGAAGTTAAGCAGCGTCGAGCGCAGTCAGTACTTGGGAGGGAGACCACTTAGGAACGCTGCGAGCCGTTGGCTTTTTCACTTTTGTTTCCTCTTTTAAATTCCACCAGATATGAATAAAGCACATATATTTTCTTTTTCTTATTGTTTTTATAAGATGAAGGATAATTTGTCTCATTTGTTTTAAATTCGAATTATTAACAAGTACACTCGGCAACGACCATGTCATGATGGAAACACCGGTTCCCGCCCGATCACCGAAGTAAAGCAGCGTCGAGCGCAGTCAGTACTTGGGACGGAGAACACTTAGGAACACTGCGAGCCGTTTGTTTTTCACTTTTGTTTCCCATTTTAAATTAAACCAGATTTGAATAAAGCAAAAAATTTTTCTTTTTGTTATTGTTTTAATAAGATGAAGGATAATTTGTCTCATTTGTTTTAAATTCGAATTAAAAACTAGTACTCTCGGCAACGGCCATATCACGCTGAAAACACCGGTTCTCGTCCGGTCCCCGAAGTTAAGCAGCGTCGAGCGCAGTCAGTACTTGGGAGGGAGACCACTTAGGAACGCTGCGAGCCGTTGGCTTTTTCACTTTTGTTTCCTCTTTTAAATTCCACCAGATATGAATAAAGCAAACATATTTTCTTTTTGTTATTGTTTTAAAAAAATGAAGGTTAATTTGTCTCATTTGTTTTAAATTCGATTATTAACAAGTACTCTCGGCAACGGCCATGTCACGCTGGAAACATCGGTTCTCGTCCGATCCCCGAAGTTGAGAAACGTCAAGCGCAGTCAGTACTTGGGAGGGAGACCACTTAGGAACGCTGCGAGCCGTTGGCTTTTTCACTTTTGTTTCCTCTTTTAAATTCCACCAGACATGAATAAAGCACATATATTTTCTTTTTCTTATTGTTTTTATAAGATGAAGGTTAATTTGTCTCATTTGTTTTAAATTCGAATTATAAACAAGTACACTCGGCAACAACCATGTCATGATGGAAACACCGGTTCCCGCCCGATCACCGAAGTTAAGCAGCGTCGAGCGCAGTCAGTACTTGGGAGGGAGACCACTAAGGAACGCTGCGAGCCGTTGGCTTTTTCACTTTTGTTTCCTCTTTTAAATTCCACCAGATATGAATAAAGCACATATATTTTCTTTTTCTTATTGTTTTTATAAGATGAAGGATAATTTGTCTCATTTGTTTTAAATTCGAATTTTTAACAAGTACACTCGGCAACGAACATGTCATGATGGAAACACCGGTTCCCGCCCGATCACCGAAGTAGAGCAGCGTCGAGCGCAGTCAGTACTTGGGAGGGAGACCACTTAGGAACGCTGCGAGCCGTTGGCTTTTTCACTTTTGTTTCCTCTTTTAAATTCCACCAGATATGAATAAAGCAAACATATTTTCTTTTTGTTATTGTTTTAAAAAAATGAAGGTTAATTTGTCTCATTTGTTTTAAATTCGATTTATTAACAAGTACTCTCGGCAACGGCCATGTCACGCTGGAAACACCGGTTCTCGTCCGATCCCCGAAGTTGAGAAACGTCAAGCGCAGTCAGTACTTGGGAGGGAGACCACTTAGGAACGCTGCGAGCCGTTGGCTTTTTCACTTTTGTTTCCTCTTTTAAATTAAACCAGATTTCAATAAAGCAAACACTTTTTCTTTTTGTTATTGTTTTGTAAAGATGGTTAATTTGTCTCATTTGATTTAAATTCGAATTATAAACAAGTACACTCGGCAACGACCATGTCATGATGGAAACACCGGTTCCCGCCCGATCTCCGAAGTTAAGCAGCGTCGAGCGCAGTCAGTACTTGGGAGGGAGACCACTTAGGAACGCTGCGAGCCGTTGGCTTTTTCACTTTTGTTTCCTCTTTTAAATTCCACCAGATATGAATAAAGCAAACATATTTTCTTTTTGTTATTGTTTTAAAAAGATGAAGGTTAATTTGTCTCATTTGTTTTAAATTCGAATTATTAACAAGTACACTCGGCAACGACCATGTCATGATGGAAACACCGGTTCCCGCCCGATCACCGAAGTAAAGCAGCGTCGAGCGCAGTCAGTACTTGGGACGGAGAACACTTAGGAACACTGCGAGCCGTTTGTTTTTTCACTTTTGTTTCCCATTTTAAATTAAACCAGATTTGAATAAAGCAAAAAATTTTTCTTTTTGTTATTGTTTTAATAAGATGAAGGATAATTTGTCTCATTTGTTTTAAATTCGAATTAAAAACTAGTACTCTCGGCAACGGCCATATCACGCTGAAAACACCGGTTCTCGTCCGGTCCCCGAAGTTAAGCAGCGTCCGCAGTCAGTACTTGGGAGGGAGACCACTTAGGAACGCTGCGAGCCGTTGGCTTTTTCACTTTTGTTTCCTCTTTTAAATTCCACCAGATATGAATAAAGCAAACATATTTTCTTTTTGTTATTGTTTTAAAAAAATGAAGGTTAATTTGTCTCATTTGTTTAAATTCGATTTATTAACAAGTACTCTCGGCAACGGCCATGTCACGCTGGAAACACCGGTTCTCGTCCGATCCCCGAAGTTGAGAAACGTCAAGCGCAGTCAGTACTTGGGAGGGAGACCACTTAGGAACGCTGCGAGCCGTTGGCTTTTTCACTTTGTTTCCTCTTTTAAATTCCACCAGACATGAATAAAGCACATATATTTTCTTTTTCTTATTGTTTTTATAAGATGAAGGTTAATTTGTCTCATTTGTTTTAAATTCGAATTATAAACAAGTACACTCGGCAACAACCATGTCATGATGGAAACACCGGTTCCCGCCCGATCACCGAAGTTAAGCAGCGTCGAGCGCAGTCAGTACTTGGGAGGGAGACCACTAAGGAACGCTGCGAGCCGTTGGCTTTTTCACTTTTGTTTCCTCTTTTAAATTCCACCAGACATGAATAAAGCACATATATTTCTTTTTCTTATTGTTTTTTATAAGATGAAGGATAATTTGTCTCATTTGTTTTAAATTCGAATTTTTAACAAGTACACTCGGCAACGAACATGTCATGATGGAAACACCGGTTCCCGCCCGATCACCGAAGTAAAGCAGCGTCGAGCGCAGTCAGTACTTGGGAGGGAGACCACTTAGGAACGCTGCGAGCCGTTGGCTTTTTCACTTTTGTTTCCTCTTTTAAATTCCACCAGATATGAATAAAGCAAACATATTTTCTTTTTGTTATTGTTTTAAAAAAATGAAGGTTAATTTGTCTCATTTGTTTTAAATTCGATTTATTAACAAGTACTCTCGGCAACGGCCATGTCACGCTGGAAACACCGGTTCTCGTCCGATCCCCGAAGTTGAGAAACGTCGAGCGCAGTCAGTACTTGGGAGGGAGACCACTTAGGAACGCTGCGAGCCGTTGGCTTTTTCACTTTTGTTTCCTCTTTTAAATTAAACCAGATTGAATAAAGCAAACACTTTTTCTTTTTGTTATTGTTTTGTAAAGATGGGTTAATTTGTCTCATTTGTTTTAAATTCGAATTAATAAAAAGTACACCTCGGCAACGACCATGTCATGATGGAAAACCGGTTCCCGCCCGATCACCGAAGTTAAGCAGCGTCGAGCGCAGTCAGTACTTGGGAGGGAGACCACTAAGGAACGCTGCGAGCCGTTGGCTTTTTCACTTTTGTTTCCTCTTTTAAATTCCACCAGACATGAATAAAGCACATAATTTTTTTTTCTTATTGTTTTTATAAGATGAAGGATAATTTGTCTCATTTGTTTTAATTCGAATTATTAACAAGTACATCGGCAACGACCATGTCATGATGGAAACACCGGTTCCCGCCCGATCACCGAAGTAAAGCAGCGTCGAGCGCAGTCAGTACTTGGGAGGAGAACACTTAGGAACACTGCGAGCCGTTTGCTTTTTCACTTTTGTTTCCATTTTAAATTAAACCAGATTTGAATAAAGCAAAAAACTTTTCTTTTTGTTATTGTTTTATAAGATGAAGGTTAATTTGTCTCATTTGTTTTAAATTCGAATTAAAAACTAGTACTCTCGGCAACGGCCATATCACGCTGAAACACCGGTTCTCGTCCGATCCCCGAAGTTAAGCAGCGTCGAGCGCAGTCAGTACTTGGAGGGAGACCACTAAGGAACGCTGCGAGCCGTTGGCTTTTTCACTTTTGTTTCCTCTTTTAAATTAAACCAGACATGAATAAAGCACACTATTTTCTTTTGTTATTGTTTTATAAATGAAGGTTAATTTGTCTCATTTGTTTTAAATTCGAATTATAACTAGTACTCTCGGCAACGGCCATATCACGATGGAAAACACCGGTTCTCGTCCGATCACCGAAGTTAAGCAGCGTCGAGCGCAGTCAGTACTTGGGAGGGGAGACCACTTAGGAACGCTGCGAGCCGTTGGCTTTTCACTTTTGTTTCCTCTTTCAAGTCCCCAGATAGAATAAAGCAAAAATAGTTTCTTTTTGTATTTTTTAACAAAAAAATGAAGGTTAATTGTCTAATTTGTTTTAAAATTCGATTAACAACAGTAGTCCTCCGGCACGGACTATGCCACGCTGAATTGAAAAACAACCGGTTCTGTCTGGTCCCCGAAGTTAAGCAGCGCGTCGAGCGCAGTCATTACTTGGGAGGGAGAGAACACTTAGGAAATGCAGCGAGCCGTTGGCTTTTCCACTTTTGTTCCTCTTTAAATTAAACAGATTAATAAAGCAACATTTTTTTTTTGTTATTGTTGTTATAAGATGAGGATAATTGTCTCATTGTTTTAAAATTCGAATTATTAATAGTACTCTCGGCCAAAGGCATATCACGCATGGAAACTACAGGTTCTCGCCCCCTATCACCGAAGTTAAGCTGCGTCGACCGCAGTCATACTGGGGAGGGAGACCACTTAGGAACACTGCGATGCCGTTGGCTTTTTTATTTTGTTTCCTCTTTCAATGCCACCAGATATGAATAAAAGCAAATATTTTCTTATTGTTTTGTTTTAAAAAAATGAAGGTTAATTTGTATCATTTGTTTTAAATCCGAATTATTAACTAGTACTCTCGGGCAACAGCCATATCACGATGAAAACACCATTTCTCGTCGATTTTTAAAAAAAAATCACGGAAGTTCAGGCAGCGTCGATCGCGAGTCAGTACTTGGGAGAGAGACCACTTAGGAAACCACGCGAGCCGGTGGCGTTTTACTTTGGTTCCCTTTCAAATTCAACCAGATATGCAATAAAGCAAACATTATTTTATTTTTGTTATTGTTTAAAAAAAACAAAAAAAAAAGTGAAGGTTAATGATCGTCAGATCCCGAAGTTGAGAAACGTCAAGCGCAGACAGTACTTGGGAGGCGAGACCAATTAGGAAACGACTGCGACGATGGCTGTTCACTTTTGTTTCCTCTTTTAAATTAAACAGATTTGAATAAAGCAAACATTTTTTCTTTTTGTCATGTTTTAATAGATGAAGGTTTAATTGTTCATTTGTTTAGATTCGAATTATTTTAACTAGTACTTCAAGCAACGCCATGTCATGATGGAAACACCCGGTTCCGCCGATCACCGAAGTAAAGCAGAGTCGAGCGCAGTCAGTCTTGGTGGGAGACCACTTTGTACACTGCAAGCCGTTGGCTGTTTTAAATTTGTGTTCCTCTTTTGAAATTCCACCAGATTTGAATAAATACAAACATTTTTTTCATTGTATTGTTTTATAAAGAAGATGACGGTTAATGTGGCTCATTTGTAGATTCGAATTTATTACCTTAGTACTCTCAGCAACGCCATGTAACGCATGGAAAACACCATTTCTCTCCGATCACCGAGTTCAGCAGCGGCGAGCCGTCAGTTACTTGGGAGGGAGACCACTTAGGAACGCTGCGAGCGTGCTTTTTCAACTTTTGTTTCATCTTTAAAGTAAACCAGATTTGAATAAAGCAAACACTTTTTCTTTTGTTATTGTTTTGTAAAGATGAAGTAATTTGTCTTCATTTGTTTTTAAATTCGAACATTATTACAAGAACCCCGGCAACGACCATGTCATTATGGAAACCACCGGTTCCTGTCCGATCACCCGAAAGTAAGTAAATGCAAGGCGTCGAGCGCAGTCAGTAATTTCGGGACGGATACACTTAGGAACACTGCGAGCGTTGTTTTTCAATTTGGTTTCACACTACTTTAAATTCAAACAGATTTGAAATAAAGCAAAACACTTTTTCTTTTTGTTATTTGTTTTGTAAGATGAATGGTTAATTAATGGTCTCATTTGTTTTAAATTCGAAGTAGTTTAACAAGTACATCGGCAAACGACCATTGTCATGATGGAAAACACCGGTTTCCCGCCGATCACCGAAGTTCAGCAGTCGTCGACCGCAGGTCGTACTTGGGAGGGAGACCATTAGGACACTGCGAGACGTTGGCTTTTTGGCCACTTTTGTTTCCTCTTTGTTAAAAAACCAGATTGAATAAAGCAAACATTTTTCTTTTTGTTTTTGTTTTTAAAGATGAGGGATAATTTGTTCATTTGTTTTAAATTCGAATTATTACCTAGCTACTCTCGGAAACGCGCCTCATATCACGCTCGGCAAACACCGGTTCTCGTCCGATCCCCGAACTTGAGAAACGTCAAGCGCAGTCGAGTACTTGGAGGGAGACCACTAGGAACGATGCGAGCCGTTGGCTTTTTCATTTTGTTGTTCCTCTTAGAAATTAAACCAGATTTGAGTAAAGCAAACATTTTCTTTTGTTATGTTTGTAAAGATGAAGGTTAATGTCTCATGTGTGTTAAATTCGAATTATTAACTAGAACTCTCGGCAACGGCCACATCAAGATGAAAACATCGGTTCTCGCCCTGGAGCGCACCGAAGGTAAGCTGACGTCGACCCGCAGTCAGTATTGGGAGGGAGACCACTTAGGAACAATGCGAGCCGTTGGCTTTTTTAATTTTGTTTTGCCTCTTCAAATTTCCACAGATATGAATACAAACATATTTTCTATTGTTTTTGTTTTTAAACAAATGAAGGTTAATTTGTCTCAGGTTTTAAATTCGAATATTACTAACTAGTTACTCCGGCAACGGACCATATCACGTGAAAAACACCATCTCGTCCGATCACCGAAGTTCAGCAGCGTCGCTCGCATCAGTTAATTGGGAGGAGACCACTGGAACCTGCGAGCCGTTGGCTTTGTACTTTTGGTTCCTCTTTCAAATTCAACAGATAGGAATAAAGATAAAAACATATTTTCATTTTGTTATGTTTTAAAAAATGAAGGTAATGATCGTCCGATCCCCGAAGTTGAGAAACGTCAAGCGCAGAGTCAGTAGCTCAGGCAGTACGGGAGGGAGACCAAATTAGGAACGCTGCGAGCCGAGGCTTTTTCACTTTGGTCCTCTTTTAAAATGAAAACAAGATTTGAATAAAGCAAACATTTTCTTTTGTTATTGTTTTAATAAGATGAAGGTGTAAGTTGTCTACTTGTTTAGATTTCGAATTATTACCTATACTATCAGCCAACGCCCAGTCATGATGGAAACACCGGTTTCACGCCCGAGCACCGAAGTAAAGCAGGCGACGCGCAGGCAGATCGGGTGGGAGACCACTAGCTACACTGCAAGCGTTGGGCTCTGTTTCAATTTTGTTCCTCTTGGTTAATTCCACCAGAATTTGAAATAAAACAAAAAATTTTTTTCATTTTGTTATGTTTTCATAAAGATGAAGGGGGGGGGGGGTTCATTGTCTCATTGTTTTAGATCGAATTGTTAATTAGTACTCTCAGCAACACCCATGTCACGCTAAAACAAAAACCATTCTCATCCGATCACCGAAGGTCAGCAGCGTCGAGCCCAGTCAGTACTTGGGCAGGGAGACCACTTAGAACGATGCGAATCCGTTGCTTTTCACTTTGTTACTCTTTTAAATTAAACCAGATGAATAAAGCAAAACTTTTTCTTTTTTATTGTTGGTATAATAAAAGATGGAAGGTTAATTTGCTTATTTGTTTTAAATTAGAATTATTAACAAGAACACTCGGCCAAGCCATGGCATATGGAAAACACCGGTTCTGTCCGAACACCGAAGTAAAGCAGCGTCGAGCCGCAGTTCAGTACTTGGGGACGGAGACCCAATTAGGGACACTGGAGCCGTTGGTTTTTTCACTTGTGTTCCACTTTAATAAACCAGATGTGAATAAAGGCAAACACTTATTCTTTTGTTAGTGTTTGGAAAGATGACGGTTAATTGTATCATTTGTTTTAAAATCGATAATTATAACACGACACTCGCAACGACATCTCATGATGGAAACACGGTTCCCGCCCGATCCCGAAGTAAAAGCAGAGTCGAGCTCAGTCAGGACTTGGGACGGAGAACACTTATGGAACCATGCGAGCCGGTTGTTTTTTCACTTTTGTTTTTCATTTAAAAAAACAGATTTGAAGTAAAGCAAAAAATTTTTCTTTTTGTATTGT
>JAEQBA010000704.1:0-40069 GCA_019434445.1 Phalangium opilio
GTACGCCAATGGAACTCTCGTAAACATCATGACAATAGAGGTGAGTTTATTAACAGCCGGTGGCGTTAATAAATAGCTTCTCTCGGTGACAAATACTCGTTCATTTCTTGACAGGAACATTGGCATGAAAAAACAAATAGAGACTGGTACATGTTCTAGGCGGAATATTTACAACGATTCTTCACCATGAAGTATGTCATTATTATAATTAATAATTGGGAATATAAAATAGGAATAATAATAGAACAAATTTTAATCAAAATGAATTAGATACCTCATTTTCAGTAGCGTCGCTAGGGTTTGAAATTTGGGGGGGGGGCTAAATCTGGGCAAACAATTTGAAAGTTATTATAAGAACTTAATATAAAAAATTGCATAATGGGTTCATTGGAAAATGTGTAGACCTTTAAAACTATCCGTAAATTTGTGTCAACGTGAAATTATTTGTATGTTAAGATATACAACCTTTATTGAAGACTACAGAACCGATTATGAAGGATTTTCACTCGTCTTAGTTTTTTTTTTAGTTTTGGTTAGCTTTTAGTCCACACTATTGGGCCTCCCTTCGAAAGAACATGAAACATTTTACTTGTCTCCATCTGTTTTTTTCCTTCAAAATTTTACTCTTTGATATTGAAAATTTTTAATATATTGCTACAGAATTTTAGGTTGCTAACAGCAGTTTTTTTGGTTGGGTTTACGGATTATTTTGGTAAAGTTTAAGGATTATTTTGAGGGGGCTAAGTTTGGATTTTGGGGGGTATAGCCCCCCAAAAAGGCCTAGCGACGCCACTGCTCATTTTAATCATACGGATATTTCTGTATCATTCTCTTTGACTCGATTAATTGTTTACGGAGATTAGTAATCGAATTTTTCTTTTAATGGTTTTGAACCAGGGTCAAAAACAATTACTTTTCGCACACACACCTTCACACTAAATATTGATTTAATTTCGAACATTTCAAAAACGAATATCAACCAGCTTAAGGACTATAAAATATCATTGATCACAATATTTTTCTTCTATGACTTTCAGGGTGAATTTCCAAGAGCATGTAGTCAAGTACCGTGACTTTATAAATAACTTCTTCGATAAACCTTATTTCTTTCACGTAAGTGATTTTATAATTCAATCAAGTTCCGAAGTACAACGTATTATCATTTAACGCTTACATTGGATTTAGAAAGCGCACATTATCATGCATGACCTGGTAGACTCAGTTTTCGATCAAGGTCGACTGGACCGTTTCACCCCGTCTCCGCCCTGTGGCATTCGCAAAACAATTGTCGTGTCCCAACCCCAAGTGACAGTCACGTCCACTTCCTGGTCCTTCTTAAATATGGACACCGATGTAAACGACGCTTATTAAGAAGTTAAGCTCGAGTCATAGAACTATATTCTTCGTTCAATTAGGTGGAATTTAACGGTGTTAACCTTGGTCCTGCTGTCGATTTTGCTCGTCGTTCACTCCATCGTAACCAACAAGTGCAAACTGTTGCCCACCATGAAGACTGTCAAAAAACTGGCTCTTGAATCTTTGGAAAATGTTTGGGTTAACGCGTCGCTCTTGTGCGCCGAAGGTAAGATTAAGTGAAAAGAATTCACTCTTCCGAGAGGCAGTTTCGTACTTGGATTGTGGTCCTCTTCATTACGAAAGATGGCCGGCTCTTTAATCGGGCATTCGAGCTAACGTCGTAATTTCCTTCCGTAGCGATTCCCTTCAATTTGCCCCACATTACTTGTCGTCTGCTGGCCGCGTCGTGGATGATCGGAGCGACCTTCATTCTCTTTTTCTTGGGTTGTTTCATGCGGACGGAATTTACGACTGAAAGCTACAATCCCGTTGATTCGCTCTCGGATTTGATCAAATCGAGAATTCCACCTGTAATGATAAGATATGCCACTGCTGTGTATCTGGAAAATTTGGTACATATCTAGCCTTCTTGGAGACAAGTTCTCTATTCTTCTGACGTCACTATCTTATATCTATGGTCAAAACACGACCCAGTTGTTAAGGAATGGTTCGACGCACTCAATCCAAAGGAAATGTTTTACGACTCGCCACCGGATTTAAATTCAATTCATGCCTTAATTTCCGTTATTTCTGGAAAGAAAGCCATGATCGTGCAGGACACTCAGCTGCCCGGTATGATCAGCTCTTCGAAATCGAACGAATTCTTGCTGGACAATGGAGGACTTCATTTTTCGCGAGACGGTATTTCTCTCAACTACTTATACCTCGTTTTCAACACCTCTTGGATGAGAGAAAGTCCGCAAATCAAAAAAAAAAACGTCCAACTGAGGTCAGTCTAAATTCCATTGGAGTATCCCGTCTCCCTCTCGCCAAGAAGCAACGCCAAAGGCCGGAGTTCACCCGAGTACACTACAGGAGAAGGGAGGCTAACCAACTCGCACTACCAACTCTTTTGCAAATTCATCAACAACAGTTGTGGGATTGTCCCTTAAAACGTTACAGATTTCTCTGTTGATTGATAGCAGAGCTAGATTTGATAACCTACTTTCCTTCATTGCAGTTCGCGAGTAGACTTTTATTCGGTTTAGTGCACTGAAACTTCTTTCACAAGAGGCACTCGACACCGGAATACACAACACAGATGACAAAGGAGTCTCGGATGCTAGCTTCCATAATGTAGAGGGCAATGGGATCCGCGAACGTCACGGTTATTAACCAAAATCATTACGCCAGTGCCACCTCTCGTACGAAATTTGAGCTTTATTTTCCAACCAATAGCGTGGCTGCAAAGTCTCGAAAAGAGATCTGGGAAATCGCGTCTGGAGCCTCTCTTTAAAACTACGTATCGTCTGCTTATAATTAGCCTAGGCTTAACGAGTATTAGAGTTAAAAAATGGATTTCAACGGCTTTTTATTCTTTTTTTAGGCTAAAATTGATAATGAAAAGCCCAGCGAGTAACGTATGTACACTATTAAAGAACTAAAATGTGTTTCAGTTAATTTTTTCTAAATTTCTTCTTGAATTAAATGATAGCTACAAGAGATTGAGAAAAGAAATCACTCACGATCTTTTAAAGCCCAAAAAGTAAGAGATAGTTATATCGTTTTCCAACCTCTTGTAGCAGTCAATTAGTTCAAAAGAAATACGGAATATTTTGGCCCTAAAACACATATATAACATTGTGTTTCGGCATCTTTTAAAACCTTGCTTTTATCTTTTGAAAACCCGACCCCAATCATTGTTAATTAAGCCTTGGCTTACCTGGGTTTCTCTGCTAGTTTGGACTTAATTTGACCCTATTTAGTAGGTTTAAAGTCACAAAATGTAGTCTTATCTTTTATCTTAATACCAACGGTTACAGCTGTTTGAATAAAGTAATTATATTGTGTATATTTTTGTCGCGATCCGATAAGACGAACCTCAGTAGCCACCGTTAGTCCGTTATTACAAAAAAATTCCCAGCAGACTTTGGTGCCAGATATAATCCACCAAAAGCATCGTCTGCTATAATGTCTGATAGCGCCTCTATGGCAAACGATACCGCTACAGCTGTGACGTACGCGGGTGCCATTGCCCTCTATATTGGGGAAGCTAGCGTCCGAGACTCCTTTGTCATCTGCTCCTGACAACACTAGATCGAAGTATTTCAATAAGTTTAAAACTGGTCCTTTGTTTTAATTAAGTAATCGTAGCATTCGTCAAGAGAAGATAGTTGATGATTCTTAACATTGTTTTTAACTAAAAGTAGTTCAGATTTTAAAGAAATCAAATCAAATTCAAATCTTTCAAAAACCTTGCAAAAATTATTCATGTCTTCATCTCTTAGAAAATTGGCATTCTTAAGCCCTGAGGCCGATTAAAACTTGTATAGACTAGCATTATTTGTTAACCTTCTCATTAATTCATCGTTAAATTTATCCCAAAACTTCATAGAATATTAAACAACAATTCCATTTTCGTAAAAATTTTATCATGAAAAATCTGAGATAAGTAATATTTTATTTCAATTAATTTATAGGAAATAAATCCATTACCAGTAAAATCAGGAGATTGAATTAAAGAGTAGTGAAATACAGATTGTCTTTAAAAATATATAGAAAAATAAAATATCCGCGCTTCATTCAACCAGAAAAAACTCTTATCGTTTTGTTTTTTAGGCTTGGGCAAACCAAGTCCTTTTTTATATAATATCTGTTCCTTCAGTCTTTATTTGTATTAATCTATTATAAAATAATATTTGCCTGAAATGCGAAATTTTTCACTTCTTGGACGAGGTTAAAAATGGTTCTACACTTCTACTAATTCTTATATGATTCGGCTCACAATTCGTTTTAGAACCCGAGCTTTATAGTCAACTTCAAAACAAACCTGCCACGATTTAAACTATCAAAGCCGTATCTTTTACAGTCCACTTTACGATTGCAATTATCCATGACATTGCGTGCACTGCCCTCGTACGTTTACAGTGATTGGCACCGTGGACAGTTATTTTAATTAAAATACCTAGGCCACAGGTCCAGTTTTAAAAATATCCATATTTCCAACACTGATCCATCTATCCTTCCAGCTTTTACAATCACCCATTGCATAGACTCACTCAATAGTCTGCCTAAGCATGGATTTATAATAGAAGCTTACGCTTCCTGGATATTTCACTCACCTTAAAACGCGCACAACATTTATTCCTCGTCTGAAATAGTACCAGCCTGACACGCGCGTTTGTGACGTAGAAATTGAGGCAAATTCAGAGGGGGGGGCTGAAGTTTTTCACGTGATCGAGTTCTAATTTTGAATAGCGCGCGCGCACGAGCGCTAAAAGAAAAAAGTTTGCCTCAATTTCTACGTCATCAGCCCCCCAGTCCCCACCCGCGCGAATTTTTGTGACATATATGTGTTTAAAATCAAAATGCCTTACTGAAGGCTACAGGGAAATATCCATGAAGCGTAAGCTTCTATTATAAATCCATGGCCTAAGTAAGGCAACTTAAGCCTTGGTCGAAACTAACATCTAAAATATAAATTAAAAAGGTATCTTAAGTATAGAATTTCAACCGAGACACATAATTAAACGAAAATTAGACCCGCCAGAGAAGTTTTTAATAAATATAGTGTTATATTTATTGAAAAATATCAAGTTAAAGTTTCAAGGCGGTGAAATGGCAAATTAGCGTCGTCTACTGTAGAGTAACGAACAATTAGCGTCGTCTGCTGTAGAATAATCTTTTGAGGTACTTACATTTTTAATTAAATTAACATACTTAGACTTAATTAAATTTGATGAAACTTGAAAAAGGCACACCTTGAATAGTTACTTGTTAATTTAAAAGTATTCCGAAAGCTAACTTCCATGTAGTTTTTAAATGATTCGATGTACAGGAGCACCAAAAACCCCATGTTATTCCTATGGGAAAATCGGCGAAAATCTGTGAATTTTCATTTAACATTACGGGAGGGTGTGGGATCTTATCTAGAAGGGCCTACTGGCCCTCTAGAATAGGGACAAGCACCCCTACCGCGTCTTCCACACGAATGTTCACGCCATTTGCATTTCCTGACATAACACTAGCACCATCGTAACTCTGTGCAACACATTTAGTAATGTCCAAACCACTATTTGATAAAATACTTACTATTCCTGACGTAATAGCTTCAGCGTTGAATACGTGTAAATCCAAATAACCTAAATAAATAACTTTACCTTCAAATGGGTATCGTACACAAACACTAAGCTGCTCTATTCCACCGTTATCTCTCGACTCCTCGACTATAACGGAAAAATATCTACCTGACTTGATAATCTCATTAACTATTTTTGTTTGAACTAATTTAGCACTGATGTCAATTAGTTCATTCTGTATTGAGCTGTATGTGTATTTGGCGTTATTTTTCCGAAAGTGCTTTGAATTCTGGAATTTTCCGCTTTAACAAGTCCAAAATTTAAAAAGTTACCTCGGTTACTTGAAGCGTCGTTTTCATTCCTGTGTCCTCGAAGAGCTATATTTTGCTGGGTGCAAAGCAGACTCACTTCGACGTGAGTTTTCAACACTTCTCTGTTTCTATTCACGCTATCACGGTGATGGTCATCAATTTTGCAAGCAATTGAACCGTTATTTTTCGCGTGAACGTAATCTAAATGTTTTGCACGAGCTTCTTGGTAAACCGATTTTTGGACAGAAAGTGATCATTCAACACTTTGCTTAAATTCCCCCAATCACTAAATCCTCAGACTAGCATTGTATCAGCAGATTTAAAGAAATGACGACAGCAAAAGCAATATGCTATGTTCAATTTCACTGAATACTCCAACATATCATATTTATACCAAAAGGTACTGAAGCTTGTATTTTCTGCGTTTTTGGGTAATCTGATAAAATAGGTCCAACAGGCAGAGAATCTTGGTCCAAGCTTATTTCCAAGTTTTCTATTGTACTAGTTGATGCCCTCATCGTGTTATGATCCGAAGTTATTTGGTTTTTGATTGTACTTGAAAGCTCTCCCGTCAAAACGATTTCGTTTCTAGAGCAAGCGGCTGCAGCAGCCTCAGGCTCCGCTAATTCTACTTCAGCTGCTGCGGCAACATTTTACTTCTCTGTCGATGAACTTATGTCTTGCAAAGCAGCGGCTGAATGGCACAAGAAACGATTCATCGACTGTTTCTGGTTCTCTTGAAGTTTTTTATTTTTCTTAATTTATTCCCATTTTTTGGCACCCGAGTCATGTTTTTTCTTTAAAACCACGTTAATTTTTCAATAAGATAAATTTTCGAAGTATTAAGTTAGAAAATAACTATATGTAACAAATTTATCAGCAAAAGTTTCAGAAGACCTACTGTCCCATTTGAAAAACACTTACGACCTGGAGATTTAATTCTACTGACCCACTCAATGGACATTGCCTCATTGGTATTAACAGGAATACATAGATTTAATACTTGGAATCTTTAAGAGGCCATAGACCCTACACAAATAACTGATTGACTGTGAGGGGAAGCGCTAAAAACTTTTAAACCACCTGCTCCTCCTTCCTCGGGTCTCATTGGTTAAGCGAATGTGAGGGACAGATCGAGATTCGAGATCATGACCTTTTAAGCTGTCGTCTGCATCAGTTTCGGCTCCGAAATGGTCGGGAAGTGCGTGAACTTGGAACAGTTTGACGTTAACGACGTTTTTGAGGCGGAAATTTCTCTAACTGTAACTAAAGTCGACGATTTAGAAGTTAGTGTAGCTCGAAACTCAGTATTGAAAACGAATGCTATAATAATTTCGAGAAAAGATGACGTTTACCTCCCCTTAAACCCTAAACCTTTGCATAGGGATACTGATGTTTTGTTTTTGTATAACTTTGGTGAAGAGTGGAAGGAATTAAATTGTTACTCCACCCAGTCAGAATAGTAATATCGAGTTCTTAACTGAAAGCAAGTATTTTCGACTTTTTTTTAGAGATTTGATCCTAGGTCTACTTGTTCAGACGACGAAATCATGTTTACATTCGGGTTCACCGCGCATAGGTCGCGGGAGTCGCGGCGCAGGACGCAAAATACGTCAAATAAATTATGCATGACGTCAACGGTGATGGTTTCTACACCTCCTCCCCTTTCAGTCAGACACCCAGGCCCATAAAATGGCTTCTTAAAGATTCCAAGTAGTAAATCTATGTATTCCTGGTATTAACCAAAGAGGAGAGAAAGAGGGAGAGAGAATCAGTATGGGCAGCCTTGATACATGCGTGGTGAAAACAGGGGTAAATCTAAGATCTGAGCGCTGCTTTCTTGCTCACAGTTAACGTAGGGGATGACAGAGATAAGGCGAGGAGGTCAATCCCCCCTTGCGCGAAGGATGTGAGCCCTAAAACTAAACGTACCGAAAATTGTTTTTACTACCCCCTATTTTCCCATTTTTCGGCGGATTTTATAAAGCGCGTTTCTATCTCCCTCTTTCTCTCCTCTTTGTATTTACCAGGAGCAGATGACAAAGGAGTCTCGGACGCTAGCTTCCCCAATATAGAGGGCAATGGCACCCGCGTACGTCACAGCTGTAGCGGTATCGTTTGCCATAGAGGCGCTATCAGACATTATCGCAGACGATGCTTTTGGTGGATTATATCTGGCACCAAAGTCTGCTGGGAATTTTTTTGTAATAACGGACTAACGGTGGCTACTGAGGTTCGTCTTATCGGATCGCGACAAAAATATACACAATATAATTACTTTATTCAAACAGCTGTAACCGTTGGTATTAAGATAAAAGATAAGACTACATTTTGTGACTTTAAACCTACTAAATAGGGTCAAATTAAGTCCAAACTAGCAGAGAAACCCAGGTAAGCCAAGGCTTAATTAACAATGATTGGGGTCGGGTTTTCAAAAGATAAAAGCAAGGTTTTAAAAGATGCCGAAACACAATGTTATATATGTGTTTTAGGGCCAAAATATTCCGTATTTCTTTTGAACTAATTGACTGCTACAAGAGGTTGGAAAACGATATAACTATCTCTTACTTTTTGGGCTTTAAAAGATCGTGAGTGATTTCTTTTCTCAATCTCTTGTAGCTATCATTTAATTCAAGAAGAAATTTAGAAAAAATTAACTGAAACACATTTTAGTTCTTTAATAGTGTACATACGTTACTCGCTGGGCTTTTCATTATCAATTTTAGCCTAAAAAAAGAATAAAAAGCCGTTGAAATCCATTTTTTAACTCTAATACTCGTTAAGCCTAGGCTAATTATAAGCAGACGATACGTAGTTTTAAAGAGAGGCTCCAGACGCGATTTCCCAGATCTCTTTTCGAGACTTTGCAGCCACGCTATTGGTTGGAAAATAAAGCTCAAATTTCGTACGAGAGGTGGCACTGGCGTAATGATTTTGGTTAATAACCCTGACGTTCGCGGATCCCATTGCCCTCTACATTATGGAAGCTAGCGTCCGAGACTCCTTTGTCATCTGCTCCTGTATTTACTATTTCTAAATAAGGAGTAACAGCAGAGAGTATAAGTTGCAATAAGTGAAAGCTTCTACAGTGCATTGGACAAATGCACTGTAGAAGACTACAAGAAGTGCAGCATAAACTCTCAAATAATAATCCTCGAGTCAGTGCCGTCCCGTTGACGATCCTTATCAGGGGGCCTATTCTGTAAGCTTCGAAAGCAAGTTGTCGATATACCTCTGGTGTTGTAATGTTAACGCCCAGGCAAAACAGTCCCCCTTAAATTTTGCAGGGACGTTAAATAAATTGCTTTTAATCTATCTTGAAAAATGCTGCAAGAAATGTGGAATAATGTCTGCGCTTTTCAACTGATTCCCCGAACATTAGGTACACCGGTACACGGTATCAAATATACAGGCTTTGTGAGTTTTGGGGTATGATTTAAAGGGACTGCAAAGAAGGCATCGGCGGGTGGGTAAAAATTATTTGAAATACGTCACAGACATCACGTGATGCCAAGATACAAAGACTCCTCGTGGAGTGGAACTGGACATCTAGTCCTTGTTTTTCGCGAGATTGCAGCGCCAATTCCATGAAGTGGTGGTTTTCGAAATTAAACTAACTAAGCTTCTTTGAACCACGCCTCTCCTTGGTCACGTGCCTCTGACGTATTTCAAATAATTTTTACCCACCCGCCGATGCCCCCTTTACAGTCCCTTTAAAACCATATAATACGTCCTACTCTCGAAACCGTTCGACTAAAAATAAAAAGTGTCTTACGGGTTTTCGGGTTTAACGTGCCGTCATCTTTTAAAATGGCGGTCGAAAAAGTAACACTAATGTTATGCCCCTTTGCTACTAGTTAGAGATAAATCTATACGTTTAGAGCAGTCGAATAAAATCTTTAGCCTGTAGATCATAGGTTATGGTTATGTAAATAATAATATGGTATTAGCCAAATTACTTTTAAATACTTATTTTTATACTGTCTATCCTACTTCAAATTAGATCGCTTAAAACCTGCAAGAATTAAACTAAACACTCACATCCTAAACAAAAATAAACGATCTTATTTTTTCGTCCGCTAATAATAGTTTCAAGTTTCGCGCCTCCTAGAGTCCTATTATGATTGGTCCCATGAAACGGAAGTGCGTTACTCTTTCGACATCTATGCTGTTCTCGAAGATCGAGAACTCCGGTATCGAACTCGAACGATACATGTTATAGAATACCATTTTTCGTTCGAGAAGGATCTCGATCGATACGGCTATCTTCGAGATCGTGTTCGCTTCGAGATCGAGATCGACATCTAAGAAAATTACAGAATAGCCCCCCAGTACACAAAAAAGTACCACAATAGAGCTGGTCGAAGTGAAAAGTGCTCGGTGTAGTTTCCTCTTTCGCTTCCAATAAATTCCTACCAGCAGGAGGTTTCGATCAAATGAAAGTATTTTCGCCTCTCACTTCGAGGCCCGGTAGGACTAAAGGTTCCATCCCCAAAGCGCATTCTTTACTAACCTAACCCCATCCCATTATGATAGCGACGGTCTACAAAAGTCGGCCAAACCTGTAATAGCCACCGCGGTATTCCATCTGCGACTCCAGGACTAAATTTTGAATATTTTCAGTAAAATCGTATTTTTGTAAATGAGGCCCTTATTCCAAAATTAGGCCCCCTTCAAAATTTGAAGTAAGCAGTCGCTTACCGCGATTACCTCTGGCGGCGCCACTGTTCAGCCTGCTAATTCGTTTCTCTCTACATTCAAGACTAATAAGGTTTTAGGAAAAGAACTCTAAGCTTCAGACGTGACTTTGAGGCCGACTGACCGTCATATTAACGTGGCAGTGGGCGATTATTTAATTTCTCTCTCTTAGCGCGAAACTTGTCTGAACTCGAAATGGACTTTTCTTTAAAAGCAGTAGGATTTTATAAGAAACGGTGGCGCAGTCGTAGCGTGCCGGTTTTCCGAACCGGACCGTTAACGTTCGAGTCTCCTCGGGGATTTGGAAATTTACGAAGTAAAATAATATAAAGTTTAGCTACCCTAGGTCCATCTGTTCGCGTTTTAGAGTATTATTTATGAATTATGAATAAACGCGAAAATGGGCGAGGATAGGGCGGGGTTAAGACTCCCGGCCAGCCGTAACATAGGCTATAATGGGGGAAAAAAGGGGGTAATATAGGGGGAAAGGCACTAAAAAAGTGGTCAATCGGGGTAAAAGAGGGGGAAAGTGGGGGTGAAAGGGTTAAAAGTGGGGGTAGTAAGTCTTCGATATAAATGCATAACTTTTTAGGCTATCAATAGATGGCGCTAAAAAGTAAAAACGTGAAATAGCAATAATTCGCAAAATGCGTAAGAAGAAGAAAGTGGATGTTGCGGTTGAAACGTATTTTGAGCTGAAAACATCAAAACTCGGTTTTTAAATAATGTACCATACTATGATATAAAAAGTATAGCTATGTTCAAGAGGTATTTTTCATGATCAATGTAATTTATTTTTGAATTTTTGTAAATTACCGTGAATTGTAGTTTACGCGGTAAACGTAATTTACCATTTTCCAAAATTACCGTAATTTTCGAACCCTATTCTTACCTCGATTGTTATCTGATGAGTTATTTCTTGGTATTTTTTAAATAATGGCTAAGGATAGTTCTCAAAGTTTAATTGATTCATTACTTCACTAATTGGGTGACGACACATCCTACCAGGGGGTCAAACACTTAATGGATTCCAGGTGTTTGCCCCGTGGGTAATGTTGGGGCAAGTTTAAAATGCTTCTTTGTTGTGTTAACCCGAAACCATGAAAATAGAGGATTTTATTGGACTTTTCTTTTCAGAACCATAGGATTGTATATGGGAATAATTTCGTTATTTTTTAAAGATGCATGAAATAAAACTTTCTATCATCTTTAACGTGGCAAATGATGTAATAATGCTAACCTAAACACCTGCCATTTTACCATCAATCATGCAGCTCAATCAAAAACTTTCAGTGCTTATATCTCAAGTAAACGTTTGAAATTTATACTGAAGTAGTACAGATTAAGGCACGAAAGTTACGGGCTTCTGGTTCAGTGGGTTGAAACATCTAAAAATATAATACTTTATAGGATGTTTTTGCAAAAATATCGGCATTAATAGGACACGTTCAATATTATAGGATATTGTATTATTGGACCTTTGGGGTGCTCTGTAATAAGTCAATATATCATTCAACTGACGCATTTCAAATGACTAAAAACGTTACGTTAAATTTTCCTAAAATTTATCAAAATGATCCGATGAAAAGCATATTTTCATTTGTTCCAGTATAATTATTTTAATTTTTTCCACAGTAAAACATGTAATGAGTTACAATGAATAAACATGGTATCAATCTACGATTAATCAAAAATTTGTTATAAACTAGCACATTTTTGAACCTTTTTATCGCAAACCATACAACATATTGTAATTTTCCCTTCTCTTAAAAGTTAACTCGATCTTAAATAGTTTGGAGTTCAACATTATGAACAAGTTGGTGGATGTAAAACATTCCTATTATTTCCTGTCAGCTCTTTCAGTCTCTACAGAACTTTGATGAGATTAAGAATACTTTGGTAGGAAAATCATGCTCAAATCCTTGTTTATTTTAGTTATTCTCACAAAGTCCCTAATCTTTTACATCTTTTTTAGTAGGGTTAACAAGTTTATTCAATTAGGGGTGACAAATATTTTTAAAAACGTTAGAATATGAAACATTGTTCTGGGCTGTTATTATTACTGAATGAAAAACTATACGTCCACATGATACGAGTTAAAAGGCGCTAATATTTTTAAAATTCGGTGCTTCAAAGTCTTAATCCCTTTTCAGACAGATCCATATTTTAATTTTGGAGCACTAGAATAAATAAATTCTTTGTTCATATAGGACCAATTGATCTGGGTTTAGCTTTCTTTATAATAACATACAAACCTTTCACAATCAATTGTGTCCTTTTTTAAAGGTATTACAGTTCTATCACTACACTAGCCAGTAGCGAAAATTAACATTGCACTCTGAAATTAACCCAATCAATCTCATTTTGGTATCGTACACATTTACGCTTTTTGTTATACGAGTTTTATGTAGTATATACACATCGGTGGAAAAAGGATTTAATGTTTTGACCTAATCGTGCGAAAGACGCATGTTTGCTTTTGAGATGACTTGCTTTGAGAATTTCATTCCGTTGATATACCTTATATAACGAATACTAGCTCAGTGGGCACTGTCTCTTCTTTAAAAGTTTAGAAATTTTGCCTCTTAAGGAATTAAGACTTAAATATGTTATAATTAAATGCCTAGTTGCTACAGGGCTGATGAATGATTAAAAATATTTTATTACCTATTCCGTTAACACGTTCAGGCAAGGGCTTTGGGAGGTGGTCGAACCAGTGCTATTGCCTTGTTATCATTGGAATTTACTTTTAGAGTGATTTATTGCTTTACTAATTGAACTGAGTAGGCGACAAATCGACTTCTTTCCTACACAATCAACCAGACTCAACATACCAGGTAGTAGTGGATAAAGTTAGAGTTCTACCTGATTATAAAACTACCCCGTGAGGTTATATTAATTAGAATCATTGACATTTTTTTCACGTGAATATTTTATACCCTGTATCAGTATTTTGATTAATTGTTAGTGTATAATTTTAAGAAGTATTTGAAATATCTTTTTTAGTTATATTTTCATAGTTCAGCTATTAGCATGTAACAATATTTTAAAGAATACGCATCATTTTTAGTAATATTTGTGCATTTAAATGTATATCAGTAACTTAGTCATTTAGTAAAAGGGCACTTGTTCGGCAAAGCTATGAGCCTTTTAGTTTAATAACTTGTCCTATATTTGTACCAAATCGTATCGTAACCATTATAATTTGTGAGTACTATAGGTATGTACCTGTAATGAGCCTACAAACAACCTGATTTCATACGGGAATTACTATTTCCCCTATCTGTAAGTTAGCTCTTTTATGACTCTGGAGTAGCTAAATTTTGTATGCATATCTGTTGTACTGAGTTTTCCAACGGAAGATATTTTTTCTGCAAAACTTCTAAAATTAATGTTCTGCAGTGCTCTCTGGAATGCATCTTAATTTTGTCTGAAGTTGAGGCTTTTTCAGGTTTATTCCAGTATTATTCCAGAATATTCCAGAATATTTGCAATATATTGTAGATTCTAAAAAAAATCTACTTAAAAGCAAAATGCATCCGTAAATTTTTGTAAGGGTAGTCTCATTATATACCCTGGAAAAAAATTACGTTTGGTCGGTTATATTTACTTTTCTACCCGATTTCTAGATTAAACCCATCATGGAAAATCAAAGTAGCGTCAATAAATTGCGATTTTTGGCGGGAAATTTATTATCGAAGTCAAGTGGTGTGGCGCTTTCTCCCAGAAGATTCTTTTTGCACTTTTTTAATCCTGGCTCCTCGCCAAAGTCCTTCGCTCTTTATTCCTGGAATTATTTTCCTTTCATTCTTTCGTAACAATGACTATTTTGCAAATTGAGAGTTAATTAAACAATAAGCTTTATCGTTACAACCCTTGTCAGTTTTGGGGTTTCCAATCCAGGGGGAAGATAAGAAGTCGTGGATCTTATAAACCGTACAGGGGATTAGAAAGCTGGGTGCATTGGCCATACAAAAAGCCAGACTCGGAAAAGGGGGAGAATATGAAGACATAAAGAATTATATAAAAACGTCTTGGTTTGGACCAAGGCCGAAAAAACAAACGATATGTGTGAGGTTTATCAATTGACTGAAGTATCAGATATTGAAATTTTTTCTACTTATTTTTATACACTCAATCCTTAATCAATATTTAATTCAATCAACTGATTTTACTGTTAATCGACCTAGTCCCTCTAAATTAATTGAAAAAATTACATATCTACGCTTTTTCAAGAACAATTACATTTTCCGAAAACATTTTATCGTGAAATTAATTTATCATGTTGAGGATACAGTATTGAATATTTGAAATGTTCTACTGGATGTCTAAAAAAAGCAAGCGAACTTTGGCATAACTCGAATGGAAAATGTAAATATTTGATCGTGGATGCCAAACAAGGGTGTTGCGCGAATTTATACATTTAATTTCGTATATCGAAATGCTACATTTCTATTGTCGCCTCTTTGATGGTAAAGTTGCACTGGAACTTCCTTTTCCGTACTTAAGAATTTCTTGGTCATAACTCAGTCTATGGTAATATTGGCTGAGTGTGTTGCGACGGCTCAGATGACCCATACACTGAAACCACTGGTGATTATAAAATGCCATATATTTTGAAAATAGAGGAAGGGAGGGGGTGTCGGAGTTAAATGTGACCTTCTTGGCATAACTAGTAATGAATGATGTGTTTAACCATATTATTTCCGCGGGAAATGAATATAACAAGTCTGAGAAGTATTTCTGTTTATGTGATCTTTACCCTTTACCACACAGGATAAACTTTGTTGCTTTGTCTTAAGTAGACGACATTCACTCTAAACGACAGTCTTATCAACAACTTAAAACAGATTTAAACTTCTTTTGGTGCAAACTTGAAAATTTGTCAAGCCAGCAACAATTAAAACTATGTCGGTCAAGATGCTCACAAGTTAGTGAGCATCGACACGAAATCCCTTCAAAATAAATAATTTCATGATAAAATGTTTTCGGAAAATGTAATTGTTCTTGAAAAAGCGTAGATATGTAATTTTTTCAATTAATTTAGAGGGACTAGGTCGATTAACAGTAAAATCAGTTGAATGAATTAAATATTGATTAAGCATTGAGTGTATAAAAATAAGTAGAAAAAATTTCAATATCTGATACTTCAGTCAATTGATAAACCTAACATATCGTTTGTTTTTTCGGCCTTGGTCCAAACCAAGACGTTTTTATATAATATCTGTCGCTTTAGTCTTAATGTAATTAAATTTTGAGTAATTATGTTTTCTTTACCGCTTATTATTATGTCCAATTACGATGGTCAAAACATGCATCTAGCAGGGCCCGAACGTTGCACCTTCCGCGTGTTAGGCGGACGAGATAACCACTACACTACACATACCTGGTAATACTGAGATTCCTAAGAGATCTAGCTTATTATTATGTCCAATCACGATGGTCAAAACATGTATCTACCAGGGCTCGAACCCGGGACCTTCCGCATGTAAAGCGGACGTGATAACCACTACACAATGAATACTTGGTTATTCTGAGTTTTCGAAGAGATCTAGCTTATTATTGTGTTCAATAACGATAGTCAAGTCATGTATCTACCAGGGCTCGAACCTGGGACCTTCCGAGTGTAAAGCGGACGTGATAACCACTACACCATAGATACTTGCTTATTTTGAGTTTTCGAAGAGCTCTAGCATTATTATTATGTCCAATCACGATGGTCGAAACAAGTACTTCTGTAATTAACTAAAATTAACATACTTAGACTTAATTGTTTCTGATTAGACTAGCCGATCGCACACCCTGAATACTTAATTGTTAAATTAAGAGTATTCCGAAAAGTAACTTCGCTCTAGTTTTTCAGTTAGAGGTGGTTAAATATCACGAAAAACCCCATGTTAATCTCCATAGGAAAATTGGTAAAAGCATGTGAATTTTGCTTTAACGTTACAAAAGAGTATCAAGTCATATCTACAAGGGCCTACCGGCCCTGTAGAATGCTAGTAAATTTCACACTAAAATGCAACTTTTTAATCTCAGTGACAATAGAACTACAGTACATAATAAATGTCCCCTGGAGGTTTGAGTCGATTTAAAATGACGTATGTGGATGTCATTTCGAAGCGGTAAAGCTTTTTGAATTTAAGCAAAATTTTACTAAGCAAAGCGGTTGAAGATGATTTCGGTGATGACGGCTGCTACTGTTCCTGACAAAAGCATGAAAAACAAGAAGAAAGGAACGAAGACACTACTTAGGTCCAAATTAGTTGCGCTTTTCAATGGCCTCTTCCACGTGACTTGTTCAATTAAGTGATGCTTTTGAAATTCGAGATATTTGAAAACTTGCGTTTCGAACAAAGGTTCAAGGCTATAATAAAACAGGCGTCAGGCCCTTGAATCATTCTTGGATAAAAATAGTAAGGACCTCAGTTGGAGGTTTTCGTGCACTTGAGGTGAGCTTCTCATCCAGGTGGTGTTGAAAATCAGATGTAGGTACTCGAAGCCAACGTCTTGCTGCGAAAAGTAAAGACTTCCATTGTCCTCCAAGAGCTCGACTTTGCCCTTGGAATCGGACGTCAAGAATTCTGCCATCATCCAAGTCAGATACATGTCTGTTATGATTAAAGCTTTTTCCCCGGATAGAATTGGACGGTATCCGTCAAACGACATATAATCCATAAGACTGGTGAAAATATTCTCCTGATCTTGCGCGTCTAGCCATTCCTTAACTACCGTGTCCTGGGCTGCCTACAAGTACGCACCAATGACGTCAGAATAATAGAGAAATTAAATAATACGGTAACGCCTATTTACCAAATATTTCAAATTCTCGAGAGTTCCGGCTTCTTCAATCATTGTTGGTGGAATTCCCGATTTGATCAAGTCCGAGAGGGTGTCAATGCAGTTGTAGCTTTCCGTCGAGAACTCTGTCCGCAAGTAACAACTCAAGAAAAACAGAATGAAAGTCACTCCGATCAGCCATGACGAAGCGAGCAGACGACAAGTAATGTGCGGCAAAATGGAGGGAATCGCTACAAAATATTAATACGTCTCATTAAAGCGCTATCCATCCTTCTTCGTTATATAGTAACGCAATGGGATTCCCAATATGAAACTGACGGACTAGTATTTTCAAATGTAAGCGAGCGCATCAATGCCTTACGTTCCGCGCACAAGAGCGACGCGTTGTTCCAGGCATTTTCCAGTGTTTCCTGGGTCATTTTCTTGGCAACTTTCTTGTTGGACACCGACTTGTACTTGTTGGTTACGATTGAGTGAACGACAAGCAAAAGTGACAGAAGCACCAAGGTTAGCCCCGTCAAAATAACCACCTAATTGAAACAAGAATGTAATACAATGAATTGGGCAGTTAAGCAAAGTTTACTTGAGTTTCCATATTTAAGAAGGACAAGGAAGTTGACGTGACTTTCTTCGGGGCGGTGGACACGATTATAGTCTTGGTCATGCGGAAAACCAGAGACGGATTGAAATACTCCTGTCGGCCATGGTCGAAAAATGAGCGTGGCATGGGTATCAAGATAATATTTCCTTTCTAAAACCACAGTTATGATAAATTCGTACTTAATCCATACATCTCTCTTTCAACTACGTTGAAAACATCCGGTGCTGTTAACAGTTTATCAGCGTCAAAAAAGCTAATTTTATGCCCTTCGTAATATACTCTACAAGAAAAGTCCAGAAAATTCAATTTTAGCTCAGACCACCTAATCCATGGGGAGCTAGATTTGCTTAGAGCAAAGAGGATAGAGAAAGGCGGAGTAGAGGGCTTGGCTGGAGTTTTCTCGCTTTGAAAGTTTACCTCTAGGCTTCCGTTGTGCGCGCATCTTTCTCTGCCCTCTTATTGGTCGAAATACGGTGAACCGGATATTAGGAGGGAAATACAACAACATAAGCATATCAAACCACCCGTAAGCGTGAATCGGAGGGAATTTAGCCACAGGCATTGTCTAGGTAAAACTCGCGACACGGGTCTTCCTGGTGGCACAAAGGGGAAACATTTTTCAAATCGCGCAAGGCATGCTACCGGAAGCTTGGACATAGATACAAGGATTAGTATATATCTTATTCTTACCTATTATATGCTCTACCTACATTAATACTTGTAATCATAACATACATTTTAAACCGTGGGTTTTGATGTTCGCGTCTTCGCTAATGACCGGGGAGGGGGGCGTGCAAAGTTAATGCTTATTTTAATTTTATTTATTCATCTATCACTGAATTTTTTTAACTGTTAAAGTGGCGAATACAAAACTTGCGGTAACCTACACTTTTATCTTGGGTTATTATAATATTAATCTGAAACCATATGTATTGTGCAAACTTATCTCTATTAGTTTTTCTATTTTGAACAAAAATTCGAGATAATTTTCGCTTAATAAACTTAAAATAACAACTGAAATAATTGGCGGCGGTAATCGTAGTATAGAAGCAGACGACTGCTTAGATTGCCGAGTTAAAAGGGAGTAGGGGGATACGGGGAAGGAGAGAATTGCTTCGATTCCCCTCGAGGTGGCGTAGGACCTCAAATCTCTCTCTAGCGCTAATGTACAATGGTGATTACCTGTGGTCGTATTGTGAATTCATGCTTACGGGTGGTATGATATGCTTATGATAACAGATAATTAAAATACGAAAGCGATAACACCTAAAATGCCTTGCTAAAGCCGCTAGTTTCAACTCCCCCTCTTTCTACCCTCTTTGGTGGCGGAAAATATTTGAAGCTTTTCTCCAAACCCTAGTAAGATTCGCGCCTTTTTGTGCTTTAAGGAGTAGAGGTCTCCAGTCACGGATATGGGGAGAAAATCTGACTAAATTATAAAAGTGAGTTGAATTTTATTATTTATTTATTTTGTCGATAAATTGCAGTCGGTAGACGCATAAGTGCGCGTGCAAAGCATTGCCATTGGTTTACGCGTGTTTAACATGACTTTGCCTGTCCATGGGTTAGTTGGTCTGAGATTTAAGCACGAACAATGATTTTTGACTATGGTCCGAAACCCGATTAATTTTATTACTGGAGTGTTTATTTTAATACCAATTATACCTTGATTAATCTTTGAACATTTCGATTAATCGCAATATACGTACACTTCAATTTTATCGTGTCGAAACAGGCGAATAATATTCAAACAGTACCAATACTTGGGTCAAATATAACTATAGCCCTTCTTTTTACCGCGTCCCGTTTTAACCCCCTTAGATTTTTTTTCTTGGAAAGTAGCGCTGCTCAATTCTGGGAATAGCCCACTCGATCCGCGCTCACGGACGCTGCGCGTGAACGAGTGGGCTATGTTCTGGGACAGGGAGCTGCTCCTCGTTTACCGCCTCTGAGCCCGTAGTCTGTTTTGCGGGAACTATTTTTCTCTGTCTAAAAGCTGTGAGGAGGCTATCCTGGAAGGGGTGTGGAATCGCGAAGCTAGGTCGGTAGAAATCTAACCCCTCAAACGAGACGCAGCACCCTGTCGCTTCAATACTCTCTTCTTCATTTTTCTCTTGATTAAACCATGAACCAAATAGTCAACAATCCAGGAAATGTCTTTAACGAAAAAACCCCTCCATTACTACTATTGCCCCCTGTCGAAACAGATTCGCGCTAGCGGAACTATGTCATTTTAGGGACAGAATTAAAGGTCACGTGAGTGGGTGGCTTTCTATGGCGGCATATGCGAAATAGAGAATGCGGTTTATGTAATTACCGATTATCACTTAATTTATTTATTTATTGAAATGAATAATAGCCCACGGTATGGAAACACATGGCGCTTATTCTTAACCATTTTACCCAAATAACGACCAAATTCTAATAATTTGAATAAGAATATACCGGTGATAACGGGTTTTACTCCATTAGACTTCAAAAGTTCAAATATTATGCTTATTTACTCATCCACGGATGGCGTTAGCAAAACCGGAAATAACTACTTAAATTTTCCCCAATTTTTTTCTCTCTCTCAAAAATTTATCGCCTCCCTCGATCTTTCAATCCCCTTGTTGTTACAACTTGTGAATGTACGGCTGTTAAGTCCTTGATTGTTCACTATTTCGTTCATGATTGTACGATAGCGCAATTCTTTCTCGTTTCTAGAGCGATTGCTCGAATTGAATTCTTATTACTTTATGTTGAGTGATCGCCTTAAATAATCGCTAATAATTTTGTAACATGGCACGGTGTTCTCCATCTCCCACGTTTCCTGACAAGAAAAGCTAAAAGTTTATTTGCAATCTAGGAAAATAATTCTGTCTGAAACCCAATGTTGAAAAACTCACCTCGAGTGTCGTTACGTTTATTGGGGTCTCTTGTGTGTATCTAAAATTAAAAAAAAATCATTTTGAAATCGAAAGTAACGTTTGAGATATGAAAATTCTAATTCTAGATACTTGTATTTAAAATATCGATCATTTCCCATAAATTCAAATTCTGTTGGCGACATTTCGTCCATTCCTAGCATATATCAAAACTTCAGAAGAGAAAAGTAACAAGTGCCGTCTGTAAGCAATAATAATTTAATAGAATTATATGACAAGTTGGGAAACCAAAATAAACCTCTCCGAGTCCAGACGCAATTAAGAGGTTTTTCTTAAAAAATTAAATAAGTATAATTGATAATAATTATTTTAATCATCATTAATTTACCTTAATTCTGGTTAAATCGTTTTAAGAAACTTTATTCCTAAAATCATTTTAAACAAAGCAAATGTTGACGTTTGAACTCAAGCGTATGCCTCTTTAACAATTATTGGAAATTTGGGGTATTCTGTATAAAGCGATTGATTCACCATCAATGAAAAGAAAACTCGCAAGTGCGTGAACCATTGGTGAAAGCCTGCCATTGGGAGGCTAGACCTATCTCGTATCCCTAGCCGATCACCGCGTATGTCTTAACCTTAACGATGATGATGGAGATAGAAGCCAGAATACACAGACTGGTGTACACATGTGGGATGGACGAAAGACCAGCAGATGATGGTGGTGTTTCTAAACACCACCATCATCCTCCTTTCCCAACCTTGTTAGAAGTCTCGAGTTCCTCTCTTGGAAGTCTGTCTTCACGTGAGCGGAGCGTGACTTCTTCTCATGAACGCTGGATCTCTAAAGGGACCGGGAACGGTTTTGCTTTATTACAAGATGGCCCCGGCCAGATTCGGGAAGCCCTCACAAGAGCGGTTCCCGTATGAGCGGATTTCATAATAGCAAAAAATTACAGTTTACAATTATCTATTTCCGAAATAAAATAACCTTTCTCGAATTATAATATTCCTTTTCCAAAAAAACTACTGATTACAATTATCTACTTCCGAAATAAAATAACCTTTCTCGAATTATAATATGCCTTTTCCAAAAAATTACTGATTACAATTATCTACCTCTGAAATAAAATAACCTTTCTCGAATTATAATATGCCTTTTCCAAAAACATTACTGTTTACAATCATCTACTTCCGAAATAAAATAAGCTTTCTCGAATTATAATATGCCTTTTCCAAAAAATTACTGTTTACAATAATCTACTTCCGAAATAAAATAACCTTTCTCGAATTATAATATGCCTTTTCCAAAAACTTACTGTTTACAATCATCTACTTCCGAAATAAAATAACCTTTCTCGAATTATAATATGCCTTTTCCAAAAAAATTACTGATTACAATTATCTACTTCCGAA
This sequence comes from Phalangium opilio, assembly GCA_019434445.1. Taxonomy (NCBI): domain Eukaryota; kingdom Metazoa; phylum Arthropoda; class Arachnida; order Opiliones; family Phalangiidae; genus Phalangium; species Phalangium opilio. The sequence goes on from JAEQBA010000704.1 coordinate 22,289, forward strand.
ATAAAATAACCTTTCTTGAATTATAATATGCCTTTTCCAAAAACTTACTGTTTACAGTTATCTACTTCCAAAATAAAATAACCTTTCTCGAATTATAATATGCCTTGTCCAAAAAATTACTGATTACAATTATCTACTTCCGAAATAAAATAACCTTTCTCGAATTATAATATGCCTTTTCTAAAAAATTACTGATTACAATTATCTACTTCCGAAATTAAATAACCTTTCTCGAATTATTTTATGCCTTTTCCAAAAAAATTACTGTTTACAATTATCAACTTCCGAAATAAAATAACCTTTCTCGAATTATAATACGCCTTTCCCAAAAAATTACTGTTTACAATTATCTACTTCTGAAATAAAATAACCTTTCCCGAATTATTTTTCTATCTTGGTATGAGAATTGTAAACTGATACAGCTTGAATAATAGTACAAATAGTACCTACAGATATAGATAGATTTTGAAACCAACGAACACAAATGTATTGTTGAGAAATGCGCAAAATTGAACACAAAAACCTTGCTATTTCCCAAAATAGCAGCCGCTATTTCTAAAACAGCAGTTGTGAAAAACACCGCTGTTTTTTGGAATCGCGGTTGCTAATTCGAGAATTGCTCATGCGAGGTACACCCGCCAGATTCGAGCCTCATCTATCGAGAACATTCTTTAGTTAACCTTAATCCCCATCCATCTTCAATCACGAATAAATCTCTATCACTTTTAACAAGCATCAATAAAAATCCCGAATGAAATAAAAAATCCATTAGAGAATAGCCCCTCGACTCGGTGCTTTTAACAGTGCTAAAATGACTACCCTGAACCACTTAATAACACTTATTCCAAATCCCTTTTAAAATCGGCCTCCCCGCGCTACATGGAACGTACCTTTCTAACCCCTAAGTAACCCTTAAACAAATTCCCTTTTAAAATCACTAATAAAAATCCCCAATGAGTGAAAATTACCATTAAAGAATAGCTCCTTGGCGTGTTGTCTTTAACAGTGCTAAGATGATTCCCCTTAACCTCTAAAGGCTCTTTCAGACGATCCAACTTCTTGACTCAGCTCGATGGGTCAAAAAGATGTTTCAACTTGCCCAACTTTTGAAGGGAAAAGTGAAATAAATCCATCCTATTTTAAAAACACATATCCCTCTTTTCATTCTCCCTATAAAAAGACGAACGATACTTCTTCTTCTTCTCCGTCTACATCTACATCTTTAGACCAAGTCACACTAATATCCCCATCGTTAGATGTACATCAAACGATGTGGCTAAAAAAATGATAAAAAGGAACGGTCACGGTCGTTTAATTGTTTTTTTCCACTAGGTTTATGAAGAATCATAAAAGACCGAATGGCCTTGACGGTTCCCAAATTCACAGCCCCCATTCCTTCTCCTGATATTGTGCTAGAGAGGGCTCGGTTTTACAGTGAAAAGGGGCGTTTTCCGGTCCCTTTAGAAATCCAGCGTTCATTTTCAACCAATAGCTGTTTCTCTCCCAATAGAGCAAATTTTGGCGTACGAGTCGCACCTAAACCGGAGATCTAAGAAAAGTTATCGCGAGGTGGCGAATGTGTCGCCCTTCTTCAGTATTGCTAGACAAGAGAGGGGAGTCCCAAACCCCGCTTTCAGTTACTTTCTAGGCTAATTTAATGGACTTCTGCAGATAACAGTTTAGCATCGGATCGCTAGTGCGAATTTTAGGAAAATATACAGACCTCGGAGTAGTATCATACATCGGAGTTTTGATAGTTGTGAACGCCGTGCACTTTATCTGCTGTTGTTGTTGAGCACTCGCCGCCGCTTATGAAACTGTTGCTAGGGCCTAACTTCGAATACTTTAGGAGCTCAGTTCCTTAATTTCATTTATTTGGCTTTGTTTATTTTACTGCTTTATAGAAAATAAGAATAGGTACACGAGAAAAAACTTAACATGAAGTAAATAACCACAAAAAGTAAAAACAAGATGGCTAGCCCATAATAAAGCCACCTCGTTGGCAACGTGAATCACGCGTTGCCAACGCCCTCAAACACACTTATTTCGCTTACTGTGTACTTGTTTTTGTTAGTACTTACTACTGTTACTATTTACAATCGATACAATGTAACAAAAATGATACCATTAGACTTATGGGCATAATCTTCAATGCACGCATTTGTTAATTGGTGGTAGAACTAGAGATTAGAAGGCAGAATGCATATCGGAATAGCCATGAGAAATGTAGCAGGTTCACGTGGGAATACTCTGAGTAAAAAGCCGGACGCAAATTTGGACTGCGCACTATTACCGCGCCACAAGCTTATTTTAAAAGGGTACTAATTGTTACTCAGTACAACTACTGAAGCCTGAGAAACCTTCAAATTTACTCTGAAGTAGTCTCAGGTGACGTTCAAACTAGGAAGTGTTTAAATTTTAAGGCGCGCGCTCGCAGCGGTTCAATTACGGAGGAAGTAGAGAAATGAAAGTCAAAGGGTAAGGTAACCTTTGAACGGCACAATCGACCATTTCGATGCCTTTCACATTTTGGTGCCTGCACTGTAGTCTCTTTGTATATTGAGTGGTACGCAGAGACGACGATGTATCAACCCCCGTAAATGTCCTGATACTGAGGGTTGCCTAGCCCCTTTTACCTCTCCGAGTGACGATGACGTCACGGAAAGGTTTTACACTGGAGGTATCTGTGTGTTTGTCACCGCGTTCGCAGCAAGTTCTTTGGTTCGCTGTTGGCAAATCGTTGCAAACGTGTTTGCAGAAAGCAATATTAGCTTCTACTCCATTATCATCATGAGGGTTAAGATTTACGACGCGATCAGCTAGGGTTACAAGAAACGTCTAGCCTCTCTAAGGTGGGATCACCACCAAAGGTTCACGCAATTGCGAGCTTTCTTATCATTTATAATGAGTCAATCGCTTTATATACCCTAAATTTCCAAAAACTGTTAAAGAGGCATACGCTTGAATTGAAACGTCAACAATAGCTATGTTTATAATTATTTTAGGAATAAAGTCTCTGAGACGATTTAACTATAATTAAGCTAAATTAGTGACGATTAAATCATATCAAATATATTTATTTAATTATTTAAGAAAAACCTCTTAATTGCGTCACGACTCGGAGAGATTTATTTTGGTTTCCCAACGTGTTTTACATCGAAAAGATCTATCGTTTCTGTTTGTAGCACGCCCCTACCTGGAACTTATAACCCGTCGTTAACGATGCGGCAAAAAACCAGATTTATTTAGTTATATAAAGAAAACGACATTAAGGTTCTATGTTTTCCAACAATATTTGCTTAAGCGACTATTTACGTACAAGTGCTTCATGGCAGATAATATATGTCAGGCTTTATTCTTTTGCAGTGTTCTTACGTTCTTAAAAGAATGGGGGATTTCAATCTGTAAATCTAATATGATCGCTATTTTAAGCCTTTTTATACAATTATATCCTAAAACTTCGAGAAGAAAATTCAATATTAGACACAAAAGTGGGTTATTAACTTGTTATCATTCCAAAATTAAGATTGGTTCGTCATTTTCAAGACGACCGCCGATTGGGAAAAATCGACCTTAGTGATTAACTACCACAAGTCACATCGCAGAAGTGCATACTCTTCCAAGGTGTAGTGCTTTGCGCTTGCGTTGGCGAATCTGTCAGTTTGAAATTTTACATATGTGCAGGGAAATTTTTCCATAGATTTTCCCTCGTTAAGATAAAGACTGTGGTGTTCGTACTTCGTAACGGGGTTTCTAAACCTAATTCCGAGGGGTCAACTTTCAGCAATAATTGTTTTATTTAATGCGTTTTAGCATTTGGTACAGTTTTAATAGATCTTTGTACTTAAATCGATTAATAAAATAACTGTAAGCCTCACTCGAATATATTTGCCAGTTTTTATTAATGCGAGACTGAATTCTTTTGTTAATTTCGTTCATAATTGAGTGCGAACTGGCATTTATCTCAGTGATAGCTTAAGTATATACTGTATATTTTTACCACTTACAAGTTATAGTGAATTTGAAATCGCGTAATAGACCATGACAGATAGGTTAAAAAAGGGCTTGACCTAGAACATTTGAACATAAAGTTGAAAATTGGTACACGTGTTGTTTTTGACCCAACAAAAAATATACCATAAGTCCCCTGCTGTAAAGCGCGAGCTTTCCCCGCCATCTTGGAAAACGACCGCCGCGAATGCCACAGGGTTGGCAAGTTTTTGCCAGGGGTGGAAAAAACCGCGGTTTTAACCAGGTTAAAACCAGTGGCAAAAACAATTTTTTCCGCGGTTTTTTCCACTTTTTAAGGTTTTTTCCTGAATTCTATGCAAAGTATTTGACTAAGTAGTCGTTAAATATTCGCGAACAACTTGAAGCTAATTAATATGAATAAATTAATATCAGTTATCATTATGCCTTTAATTTACTAGCATTGGGTGCAAGTGCCACTACTCTATAGCGTTAGAAAATTCAGGTCTTTTTCCACACGCTTCTTATTGGCCATGTAAGCAACCAAATATAATGGAATGTTATACCTCAGCCTCGATAGAAAGAATTTTTTCTACTCTGTCTTTCATTAATGGAAAACTTTGAAATAGGTTAAAGAATGAAACCGCTTCTACTTTTGTTTTGCTGACAAATGCTCATAGAAGACACCTGGCAAATTTGAATACTAAAAATTTAATACAGCAATAACCATCTCAAATTTAAAAATAAAAAATACTATTGTTATTTTTCTAACATAACATTAACAAACATCACGAAAATGCACTTAAAACTTGCTAGTCTACCACTTTGTAACCATGAATTTAGTTTTTGTCGGTTTTTTCCACGTGTCCCGGCAAAAACTAGTTTTCTCCGGGTTTTTGCCAACCCTGTAATGCCAGCATCAATGTATGCCACATTATTCTTACAAAATTATGAACATTGGTGTTTATAATGATTGTAACCACGTGAACATCATAGTGAAATTTACAGCTCTTTGTTTGATAGTTTGGTCACCATACTGGAAAATGGCCGCCGCGAATGCTAGGTACAGTTTATTTCACCATGTAGTTGGAAAATTATGAAAATTTATAGATATTATAATGAAAGCTGTGTGAACCTCATAGCAAAATATTAAAGCCATTCATGGGATAGTTTGGCCGCCATGTTGGAAAATGGCCGTCAGGAATGTCAATTAGATACAGTATAATTTTCAAAAAATTGGTAAATTTTTTGTTGAAGACCGTCTAAACATCATACTTGAATATTGAAGACGTGCTGCTGATAGTTTGGGCGTTATCTTGGAAAATGACTGCTGGAAATGCTAAATATATTTCAAATATACAAAAACGAGTTTTGCTTTTATACACAATCCTTGGTGACACTTTTTCCGGAGCAGGACAATTTGGTCTCGCCGATTTGGTCGCGGGACTAATTGGTCTCACCGATTTGGTCTCGGTACTATTTGGTCTCGGGACTATTTGGTATCGAGATTATTTGGTCTCGGGACTATTTGGTATCGTGATTATTTGGTCTCGGGACTATTTGGTATCGTGATTATTTGGTCTCGGGACGGTTTGGTCTCGTGATTATTTGTTACCTAATTAGTTGCCTCCGTTTCCAAAGCAATGGTCCCAATAATTCGTTGCCACCTTTTCCAAAGCAATGGTCCCAATAATTCGTCGCCACCTTTTCCAAAATATTCTCCTATTAATTAGTTGCCACCTTTTCCTAAATATTCTCCTATTAATTAGCTGCCACCTTTTCCAAAACATTCTCCTACTAATTAGCTACCACCTTTTCCAAAACATTATCCTACTAATTAGCTCCCACCTTTTCCAAAATATTCTTCTAATAGTTAGCTGCCACCTTTTCCAAAATATTCTCCAATTAATTAGCTGCCACCTTTTCCAAAATATTCTCCTATTAATTATCTGCCACCTTTTCCAAAACATTCTCCTACTAATTATCTGCCACCTTTTCCAAAACATTCTGCTACTAATTAGCTGCCACCTTTTCCAAAATATTCTCCAATTAATTAGCTGCCACCTTTTCCTAAATATTCTCCTATTAATTAGCTGCCCTCTTTTCCAAAATATTCTGCTATTAACTAGCTGCCAACTTTTCCAAAATATTCTCCTATTAAATAGCTGCCACCTTTTCCAAAACGTTCTCCTACTAATTAGCTACCACCTTTTCCAAATCATTCTCCTACTAATTAGCTCCCACTTTTCCAAAATATTCTTCTAATAGTTAGCTGCTACCTTTTCTAAAATATTCTCCAATTAATTAGCTGCCACCTTTTCCAAAATATTCTCCTATCAATTATCTGATACATTTTCCAAAATATTTCTATTATTGCTAATAAATTGTTCGTGGTAAGAGGCGGGCTTTTAATACTCATATAAATAATCATCTTACCCCCAAACAATGTTGGGTTGGGTTAGGTCCCGAGATCCATTTGTCCCGCGACCCAATTGTCCCGAGACCCAATTGTCCCGAGACCCAATTGTCCCGAGACCCATTTGTCCCGAGACCCATTTGTCCCGAGACCCATTTGTCCCGAGACCCAATTGTCCCGAGACCTATTTGTCCCGAGACCTATTTGTCCCGAGACCCAATTGTCCCGAGACCCATTTGTCCCGAGACCTATTTGTCCCGAGACCCAATTGTCCCGAGACCCAATTGTCCCGAGACCCATTTGTCCCGAGACCAAAACGGCGAGACCAAATCGGCGAGACCATAACGGCGAGACCAAATTGTCGCGTACCGCACTTTTTCAAACCCACAAAGGGCCAGCAATTGGGAATTTTTATATGTATTGCAATTTGAAATTAAATTTAATCGATATGAGAAATTTGGTTATAATTGCGTAGTTCAAACATTTGTTATGATTCGAAATTTTACAACAAAAACGGGTATAAATGCGGCGTTTTTGTTGCAAAATTTCTAATAATAACAAATGTTTGAACTACGCACTTAAAACCAAATTTTTCATACCGATTAAACTTAATTTCAAATTGCAATACATATAATAATTTCTCATTTCTGGCCCTTTGTGGGTTTGAAATAGAGTGGCTAAAACTGCGCCTCTCTTAAAAGTAGAAATTAAATAAAATACGAATATTGTGGAAAAAGGTTACAATAAACAAACTAAATAGCAATAACTTGGAAAAGTAGCAATATTCTGGGGTAAAAACATACCCAATTCAGTAATAGGGGGAAATTTACTCAGTTGATAAACCTTGATAATAACAAAACAGGCGCACATTTAGCCGCTCATGTTTGAAAAAGTGTCACCAAGGATTGTGTATAAATGCAGTTTTTAAGGACTGCGACGCAAAACTCGTTTTTGTATAATATCTGTTCCTTTTTTGGGGTAAACGTTATTTAGGAAAATTTGGTTCTGGAATTGTCAAGCTCAGTCGACCATTTTTTAACAATAATTATTTAGTATTTCACTAAATCGTAACTTACATTTGGAATGGTCGGAAAGTACAATGCACTGTGTTTAATAACATTTACGCTAAATATTCGTTGAAACCACGTTGGTTAAAGTAGCTGATAATTAGAAGAATATTATAAAAATTCCCCCTCTATTGCATTGTGATCATTTAACCATTTCGAGAAGTTCCTTTTCTCTCATATAACTTTCAGCTTCTCCTTTTCGACTTTGGGCTCCGCTTAGCTTCTATTTTTCTTGGTTCACTCATTGTTAACAAAATAACTACAAGAGCCCGAATTAAGTTAATTAACCTTAAGTCTTCTACCTAATTTATTAATTTTAATTATATTTTAGATCCGACGTACGACTTACGAGTGTCAGTTTCACTGTGCGGGTGACTGACAGAAAAACCTGCGAATCTATGATTCATGAAATTCCGTTACCCCTTGCTCGTTGCATTACTCTAGTCTGTAGCAAAAGTAGCGTGGGAACAGCATGGAACGTTGGGAAATGGAAACTGTGGGAAAGTAAGCGAAAATAGACTAAAAGTGGATCCTAAGCAAATGGGTTAAAAGCGTGGGAATTAAAGTCAAAAACTACTTCAAAAACTCTTTGTTTCTCGAAGAAAGAATGTAGCGAATACAAGTAATAGGAATCACGATAGACAACCATCGAAATTCAAACGCTCACGCTATTTAAAAACGAAAAACAGTCCCGTAATCATTCAAAACTAACGTCATGTTTTTGAGTTTTTCCAAAATTTAATAAAACAATAGCTAAGCTTTGGGTATCACCAGACTTCTTGGGCGCCCCTATTTGGCTGGCGCCCAGGGACAGGTGCTCCCTCTGCCCCCCCCTTAATCTGGCCCTGCTCTCAAAAGTCCATATTTTCTTTCTTCAATGCAAATTTGTATTGTTTCTATGTAGAAGGTGTCGCTCGAGGTGATCTCCAATTTTAAGTTCGATGAATACTCTTTGTATCTCGTAATCTTCGAAGTTCCAATTCTACTTGATTGTTTTTAGGCGCATTTGGAACTTGAAATTTACCCTCAATATACAAACCGGAGGCGTTTCTCGCCCTACTGCAAGCAACATATAAATGAGTTCTCTCTAATTTTTTTCTGGGATTACAATGCACTACTACGGACGAGTATGTATCGCCTTGACTCTTGTGTATCGTAATAGCCTCAGAAATTACCAAAGGAAACTGTCTCCTAGAGACCGAAACATTATTTTGCCTCCATTTTCTACTAAATGCCTTAATAACCTTCTCGACAGGAGTCCAAGTCCTGTTATAGTTATTCTGCTCGTACAATCCAAGACACTTTTGTCTCAAACACTTCCCAACATTAGCATCAGCAAACTCAATCCAAACCCTGAACGGAATTTGTTCCCCGAGCCTATTTTTACCGTACTCTATCTTCCTTAACCAACCTGTCGCACCATTCGTAAGTCCATCAGACGTATCGACATTGTTAGTCATCATATATCTCGCACCACAAGCGAGTGTTAGTTCTTTAGGGAGACCATACGTATCAGACGTTGCTAACGTTTGAATTTGGGAAAGAATGTTACTTTTAACTTCGCTACTAAGATCAACATTTACAACATCTACTGAAAATGTAATACACTTTTCCGTACTCATTTTTAATAGAGTCTCTTGGTTAAATTGGTTGACTTCAACGTTAGTAGGGAAAAGATGTATCGCTTCTTTTGGCGGTACTCGCTCTCTGTTTACTTCCAAACTTACGAATAAGTCAATATCATCCTGATTCATAGTTCCCACAGCCATTCTATTCAAAGCTTCCGCAAACCTCTTATCATCTTTTTGCCTCATAATTTCTTCAAGCTCACTAAATTGGAATTCCTCCCATATTGGGTTACCAATTAAAGACGCATATGGATTGTCACTATCACTTTGACTTTGAAAAGCGAAATGATCCCGGACGGGTCTAAGTTGGTTAAAATCTCCAACTAAAAGTACAGAGACACCACCAAAATAATCTGGGCAACCCATTATCTCTTGCATTCTCGAGTTAACTCGGTTAAAAACTTTCGCACCAACCATTGATATTTCGTCAATAATTAACAACTTCACTTGACCATACATCAATCTACAATTGTGCAGAGTTTCACTTTCTAATCTGGAAATGTTTCCGGCAAATTGACTAACGGGTAGACAAAAGGTACTATGCAAAGTCGCCCCACCTATATTAAAGGCAGCCTTGCCCGTAGGTGCGCATCGCAGAACTTTAACCTCCGAGGGATTAGACCCTGGTTGCTTATTGTAAAATCTAGTAACAGATTCAAATATGGCACTTATCAAAACGCTTTTTCCAACACCAGCGCCTCCTGTAACAAATAGCCGTAAAGGCGTTTCTTTGCACTTTAAATGGTGCAGAACTTCCTAAAATATTTCTTTCTGTTTCAAATTCAGCTTTCTAACAAGGGCATTGTATTCTGAATCATTAACTAACGTGACTGATGGAGCAACAGTTTTTTCCGCATTACCATCTAGAATATCTCTGTTAATATTTCCTATTGCCTCTTCCACTGTATTAATTAAAAATTCAGAATCTTCAACAATTAAAGACCTATGTATTTCATTTTGATGTTCCAATTCAGGTTGGATATTAGTAAGATCAGCTTCAATAGCTTCACTTTCGAAATCTCTCACAGCCTGTTCAATAGCTACTTCGTCAATTTCATTATGAAATTCTTTTCTAGATTCTGTTATAATCTCAAGTCTAAGCTCATACTCAGATTTTACATCCTTTGTCAAAATATCTCTACTCTCATCACGCCAAAGCGAGAATAACATGATTTGTTCACGATAAAACTGCTCGGGATCTTTCACTAGATTGAATCTACGATACCGTATAATTTTAGAATGACCACGTTTTCTAATGAACCCTGAATCATTTTTCAGTTTTAACCATTTACCACATGGAACTTCATCGCTCTCACCATCATCAATATGACTTTGAGTTTTCGAAACTCTACGACTTCTGGAAAATTCATACCAAGCCGCAAATTGAGCTAACGTTACTGCCTCTAAATCATCTGGCCTTTGAACATAATGGTCTAACATTCCAGAAGCGAAAACATCCAAACTATCTTTGGACAATTTTTCAAGCTCAAATTTGCTTTTGAGAATATGAACACGATTCTCGGGCACATTTGTATTAACATAAATGCAAGCCCGGCTACACCTGGAGACTGGAATTTGTAAAGCGCTATAAGCCGCTTCCTGCGCGCTTACCTCGTGCGCGTTCAAAAACTGATTAGCAATCACCTTCAACTTTTGCTTCACCGTACATTTATCTGACTGCGCTCGTTTAGCAGCTTCACGCAGAAGCATTGACATACCACGCTGAGATTTTCCTATATAAGACACGATATACATAACCAGAGCGTAAGGATCAAGAACAAACTGAATGTCCATATTCGCTTGCCAGAGGCGCAAAGTGCACGGGTTGTACGGATTAACCCTAGTATCTTTAGGGTGTCTTTTCAATAAAACCACTTTCCTTTTGAGATCATACGTAATGGCTTTAATATAATCATCTTCAGTTATACGCAACTTTTCCAACAACTCCTCAAAACTATCTACCCACAATTCTTTTTCTTTCGATTGCAAAAGCTCACGCAATTTCTTTGAATTGATCTTACACTTAAGTTCTTCGTCAAGAGTACCGGGTTCTCTTAAACTCGGATCATAAATAATAGTTCTAGGCATGGGAGGAAATGGAATTCCAAAACGACAAACTGAACTATCATTAACCTTCTTCCTACACGTTGTCGTGTGTTTATGCATTTGCAATGACGTTAACAAATCCCCATTATCATCGTTCAATTTACCAGCGCAAGAAATAACTTTATCAATATATTCCTCTACCTCTTTAATATTTGACAAGTCACCTTTAAGCTTCGGCGCATCTTTAATCCAAATCAACCCATGTTGATGAGGAGAGCCTCTTTGCTGTATTTCAACCCTGAAGTAATAATCTTCAATAACACCAAGAGGGCCTAGCTTTTTCAGAGCTTTAAGAAAACGGTGGTCAAAATATCTAGCACAAGTAACAGGATCATCCTGAATCAACTTTGCCTTTTCCGAAAAACTTAAATTGCCAATATCATCATTCGCTAAGCGATCCTGACCCGAAGTCACCCTCAATATGTTCAAAAGCTCAGGCCATTTGCCTTCCGCAGCTGAAAACGTTATAAAAAAGGTAGCCGTACCAAGCTGTCTAATCATAGCCATTAACTCTTTCTGCCTATGCTGCCAATATGAAGGCGAGGACTGCAAATTTTCTAATACTCTAAAACCATCATCCTGCTTAACAATTGAATCGAGTGCACCAGCAGACGATAAAAACCCAGCAGTGTAGTTTGAGCCATCTTTTCTCTTGGTTTTTCTCATACAAACTTGTATGGAATCTCTAACTTTCATAGTTTCTAACTTAACAAAAGTGTAAAACAATTTAGACGGATTTTTAGCACAACGCCTATCAATATTACGAAGCTCCCACTTAGCAATGTCCCCAAAACTACCTTTAACCTTAAGGTCTCTCTTCTGACCCACATAAATACAGGGGAATGACAATTCCTCCGCGTCCTCGTCATAGAGTAAAGACATTGGCGTTTGACCTTCACCAGGAGCAAACTTAACATGCATGGTATTAGTGGGTAGGAAATCAGACAATGACACTAACAACGTGTCTTGATTCCCAACTGGGAATGAATTAACTTCGTTAGATTCATTCCAAATTTCATCGCTATCATTCTCATTCTCTACATTCATTGACCCTTGTGGGTTTTCACTTAATGTATCACCATGGTTTAACTGACGGTCATTTTCGTCAACAATAAATTCAAGTTCTTCTGGAATTGGATCTAATATATCGCTCCTAACGGTTATCCCATGCTTAATATACAACGGTGTTTTCACCAAAACCTTAAGAGCTTCGTGCATTTTTTTCGGCCTAACAGTTTCATACAAATAAGGTGTGTTATATTGCATTCTCCTCATAAACTCAATTTGAATAGTATCTGTTTCACGAGGTAACCGTGGTAACACTGACACTGTAGACTCTACATTTATAGGAACGTTGACCACGTTTCCCTTAATCCCTCTTTGTTGATCACAACCTAACCTTCTTATTTGCATAAAAGGTATTCTTGGTGAAATCATTCTTTCCTCCAAATTAGCCAAATTAACTAGTTCTGCCGGGATTTCAGGGAATTCAAATCCATTTTCTCTGGAAAACTTGGGGATTTCGTTCTTTTTGACAGCTTTATTACAAGTACTACATAAAAATATTTTGTCACCTAATTCACGACCGTGAATCCCAGGAACAGCCAAAAGCATTGTAGACTTAACAAAGCTACCTGATGCTTTAAAAAAAAGACCTGAGCACCCTTCACATGGCCACGTTGGACCTTCTTTAATACTTTCAAAATAAGTCTGCTCTATAAACAAAGGATTTGTCCTCCTTTCAGCCATAGACAATCTATTTCTGGAACGCTCTGGGTTTCTAACATTTACTTTTTCACGCCTGGCAGCCTTACTCAACTGATTTTTAACACGCTCAGTTTCAACGTACTCCAAATCTTGGCGTTTACTAGCCTTACTCAACTGATTTTAACACGTTCAGTTTCAACGTACTCTAAATCTTGACGTTTACTAGCCATAGCCAACTGATTTTTAACACGTTCAGTTTCAACGTACTCTAAATCTTGCCGTTTATTAGCCTTACTTAACTGGTTCTTAACTCTTTCGCTTGCTCTATAGCATTCATCCAGCCTTTTAACTCTCTTGGTCAGTATACCAACTTGGTGTTCCCTTTCACAATATGACTCGTTCTCCCGCTTTTTGGCCATTGATCGCGCCTCTTTCATTCTATACTCTTCATTCTGTCTCAAAATTCTCATTCTCTCTAACGGATACACATTACTGTCATGTTATAAATATCTCCCGCTAGGGGAATTAATAGTTCTGTTTGTATGTTCTCCCGCTAGGGGTTCTGGAGCGAGGTGTGAGCTTGACGGGAGAACGTCAGTTGTTATAACGCACTTAACATGAGTAGTCACTTTTAATAAAGGATAAATTAAGTACTTTTTATATGGCGGTTTATTAAACACAACATGGTGATAGAGGTGTCTCGAACTTTACGCTTTTAAATCAACCCAACGGCGGTCTAGATTAAAACAGTTTTTTTTTTTACAACTTCGTTCGTTCGGACTTGGACATGACGTCATTTAAAAGCCCTTCAGAGTTCGTTCCGGGAGCCGATCCTGCTTCAACATGGGCTGACTATAAGGAAGGATTTGAAATTTACGCCGAAGCAGCCAAGTTAAGTACTGAAACTATACCTACGCAACGCGCAACATTCCTGCATATTTTAGGCCCAGCGGGGCGGCGCATATACAAAACTCTCCCAATCAATGAGGTCGGCGATGCTCGTACCCTTCAGGTTTTTCTCAAGGCTTTTGACACTTTTTATCAACCGTATAAGAATCTAACCTATCTACGGTACTCATTTTTTCAAACGAAACAATTACAACTAACTTTTGACCATTTCCTTACCGACCTTAAAACCAAGGCCCGAGTGTGTGAATTTCTCACGTTGACGGATTCTCTAATTGCAACCCAAATAGTCTGTGGTATTCGTAATGACGTGACGCGTAAAACTCTATTAGCAATCCCAGATTTAACATTAGAAAAAGCGATCCAACTCTGCCTGGCAGAAGAGATTTCTACGCTCCATGCAGGTGCTATGGCTAACGGGCCTGCAAAGACTGACGATAATGCCATCACTATTGATGCTTTAAATCGTAAAAGACCCAATTTTAGACAATCACGATATCCCGGTTCAGCTTCGCATCCACAGTTTAATACAAATAAGTATAACTCAAGGACCAATGAACCATACCATTCCAATCGCACACTACAGCATCAACAAACCCAATCGCGTCCTATGCAATCACAACAACATCGTTCGCTATCAATTCAGCGCCCTAATAAATGCCTAAACTGTGGTCACTCAACCCACAACTCAGGTTTATGTCCTGCCCGTATGTCAATTTGTTTAAAATGTGGGCGTAAGGGTCATTGGGCCACAGTTTGCCGCTCAACTAATGCTATAGAACTTCAATCAGAGGTGACACATTTCCAACACAATTATGATTATCAAGAACAAGACCAATACGAAGTCTCGGACACACTTGCTTCGTACACTATAATGCTTTATCAAGAATTAGACCAGTTACAAACAGACCCCTCCACACAAGAGACAATAACACACCAATATAGGGAAGATGAAATTTTTGATCAACTGTACATTTTTGATACAAAGGTTCAGTTCAAAATAGATACGGGTAGCCAAGTCAATATTATCCCGTTAACGATGTATCTAACCTACCCTCACGTCCAGAATTGCAAGCTCCCAAGTATAAAGTAATGGCTTATTCCGGCCATCCAGTCCCGATCGCAGGGGTTATTGACGTTGTCTGTTCATCTTACGCAGCCAAAGGCACATTCCCTTTTTATGTAACAACTGAGAAACGTATCCCTATCTTAGGAGCCACAGCTTCCGTTCAACTGGCAATAATCCAACATCACTGTCACCCACTACCACCCCTTCAAACGAAAGAATTATCTACAATCACATCAGTTCCTACAACTAAACAGATACCACAAACACCGGAAGAAATCGTCGCGCAGTTTCACGGTGTTTTCGACAAAATTGGTAAATTACCGGGGCAACACCATATAGAATTGAAAACCCATCCGATACCCTCCATTAGCGCGGCACACCAAATTCCGCACGCGTTTCGCGAACCCGTTAGACTAGAATTGGATCGCATGCTTCAGCTTGGTATTATCACCCCAGTTACTGGTACTTCAGAATGGGTACATCCTATGGTTGTAACACCTAAGCCACCACCACCTCATGCGCTACCGGATGCTCCACTTTCAGTCCGTATCTGTATGGATCCGCGAAAATTAAATAACTCGATAAAGCGTCAACCCTTCCCAGTACCTACCACCCAAGAAATTTTTGCGTCACTACAAGGTAAAACAGTTTTTACTGTTTTAGACGTAAAAAGTGCTTTTTGGCACATTGAATTAACGGAAGCTAGTTCGCGGTTATGTACATTCGCGACACCCTATGGACGTTATAGATACCTTCGGTACCCTAACGGGTTGGTTACTGGTTCGGAAGTTTGCCAACAAACTTTAAGACGTTTATACCCAATCGATGAGTTCCCGCAAGTTCATATATCTACAGATGACTTTCTAATCGCTGATGTAGATATTTCCTCGCATAAAAATACTTTATATCGCGTTCTACAGCGTGCTTTAGACTCCGGACTTTGTTTCGGGCGAAATAAAATGTTTCTGGCAGTTCCTCGCGCTAAATATTTGGGACATATCGTAACGGCTCAAGGTGTAGAAATTGATCCGACTAAAGTAGACGCAATTTGCTCACTTCCACCGCCTATAGATAAAACCGCGCTTCAACGATTTTTAGGCATGATAAATTATATAACGAGATTCCTTCCAAATGTAATAACTGACACTGCTCCCCTGCGCGCGTTACTTAAGAAAGACGCGATATTTCAATGGGAGGAAGACCATCAGAAACATTATGATTCCCTTAAGAGTTTGGCTTCTTCAGCCCCAGTTTTAACCTATTTTGACCCTAATCTACCAATAACTCTTTCGGTGGATGCGAGCCAAACCGGTATTGGCGCCGTGCTACTTCAAAATGGACAACCGGTAGAATACGCTTCTACTTCTCTAACCGCAACCCAATGTCGGTATGCACAAATTGAAAAAGAGCTATTGGCCATCGTTTTCGCATGTGAACATTTTAACTATTATATAGCCGGTGCTAAAATAACTATCGAAACTGATCATAACCCACTTTTGGGAATTATAAAGAAACCGATATATCTTTTATCACCCCGTCTCCAAAGACTAACAATGCGCCTTTCTCGATACCATATTAACCTAATCTATGTTCCAGGATCGAAATTACACATTGCCGATATGTTATCCCGAGCTCCCCAACCTCATACCTTGATCAATACCAACTCACTAGAAGGACCATATGCAGCTGCATATGCGATGTCTGCACTACTTCCTTCAAAACAACAACAATACAGAGACGCCACAGCTCAAGATCAAGAGCTCAAACAACTGAGGGATCTCGTAACGGCAGGTTGGCCACGTACTCTGAAGCAATTAAGCAAAAACTTATCGGTATACTGGCCACACCAAGAAGAAATTCATCTATTGGATGATCTCCTGTACAAGGGTTCTAAGTTAATAGTTCCTAAAACATTACAACGGGAAGCTCTTCAAACTATACATGGCTCCCACCAAGGCATACATTCATGTATAGCAAAGGCTAAACTGCATTTTTTTGGCCGAATATGATCGAACACATCACTCAATATATTAAAGCCTGTCCCATTTGTGCTAATAGGAGTGCAAACAATCAAACCATGTCAATGACGCCATACCCGGTTCCGAAACTTCCTTGGGCGACCCTCGGGACTGACATATTTCATATTAAATCAAAAAATTACATAATATTAGTAGACTATTATTCTAAATTTGTCGAGGCAGCTGAACTAAATAATATGACTACACAGACCATTATAGATTTTCTTAACTCTCAATTCGCCAGACATGGAGCCCCCCAAAATCTAATATCCGATAATGGTCCCCCTTTAATTCGGCTAGCTTTCACGATTTTTTGAAACAATGGGGTGTTAAACATACTACGTCGTCTCCATATTATCCACAATCTAATGGGCTTACGGAACGGACAGTACAGACTATAAAAAATTCATTGATTAAAGCCCAATCTGAAGGCAAGGACTTACCATATGTATTAATGGAATATCGTTCCACACCTAAAGGACCTTTACCATCTCCGGCTGAGATGTGTATGGGCCGTCGGATAAGAACACCTACACAACTAACACAGATACTTTAACTCCGAAATTCCCTACTAAAAAAGATCATAACACACTAATAGAACTTCAAGAAGCGATGGTAAATAAAGCCAACGAGGGACGAACTTCGATACTACCTTCTCTTAAACCAGGAGACCAAGTGTTGTATTTAGCAGGCCACCGGAACTGGCTACCAGCTACCATTGTGTCTGTCGCGGAGGAACCACATTCCTATAACATCCAAACTCCACTTAATCACTCTTTCGCCGTACTAGGACGCATTTAAAACCAGTATCAACTTTCGATCAGTCGTATTCACCAATGCATCCTCAGTATCCAAAGCAAAGTTATAGTCAGAATAATCAACCAACGCAAACTAG